>JAPYYQ010000474.1:0-62763 GCA_030522585.1 Anagyrus pseudococci
TCAAGCTATCCTGGCTTTAATGCTCTTGCTTGGGTCTCTCAAGCAGGAACGGCGGCATTGCCAAGCTATTCTAGCTTCAATATTTTTTCAGTGTAGGCTTGGGCACACTCCTGTCGTGAATCGAGGAAATCGCGCGCGTGGCTCGCTTGGAATTTCGAGGACCAGCTACGACGACGACGGCTTCGAGAGGCCCGCGCGTATATACGCCTTCGACGCCGAATACAAACGATCGAATTACGCCCTGGCTTGCTCTCTCGCCCGCTCTCTCTCTCTCTCTCTCTCTCTCTCTCTCTCTCTTATATGTTGGAGATTCTGGGGCGAGCATGGCAAAAGCTCGGGGATGCACGATTTTCGGAATTCAAAATCGATCCCAGTCGCGAGAGTGAGAGAGAAAGCTTGAGACGCTTGCCGATGATTCGCTGACTGGTAATGAGCGACAATGATTATGATACGGCTGGGGGTTTTATGAGGAGTTGGTCTACCGGGGTAGATTGTCGGATTTGATGAAGGTGAGAGAGATTGGGTATGTGTGTTGTTGGTTTTTTTTTTGCGTTTTGTTTTCGGATAATAGATTGAAAATGATAAACCGTAATGTATGTGGGTACGAGATGTTTTTTTTGCTATGGATAGGCAGAAATTAATGGGGTTCACGAATGAAAATATTGCTGTGAGTTGAGTAAATAAGAAAAAAAGAAATTATGAAAAATATGAATAGTTTTTTTGAATTGTTGCATGCTTATACATTGCTCTCGCTAACAATTTCGAATAACAAATAAACGTGTATTGCAGAGGGCTTATTCTTTTTCTTCACCAGCGCAAGAAAATTACATGTCAGGCAAAGCTGCTGTACGCTGCTGCCGCCTGGTGGTTTTCGAGACGATTAAAATGCCGCTTAAAATTTAAAACTCTGCTTTGCACGTTTGCTTTGCATTGCTTATCGACTACCGTCACACGTTTTAACGTTTAACTTTCTTTTAGTTACACTTTTGACTTTGCAATATATTCCATGACGTTTTGAAAATATAAACTTTACTATTTCATTCTCCAAAAAAAAAAAAAAAAAATTGTTATTTAAAGACCATTATCTTCCCGTACATTACCTTTATTTTTATCACAACGAATCACATCTCTTCATCTCTATGTCCATCATTGCGATCGTCTAATCTAAGATAGCCACTCAAGCTCGAAACGTCGAAATTTCACCCAACACTAGCTTCAATTTTATCAAGACAATCTCCTCTATATCTTTATGCTTTTCATCCACTCGCTTTTCTCGCAACTCTCCTTCAGTCGCCAGACGTAGCGAACTCGTTACCAGCCGAAAATTCAGTCCAACTAGAACAAAAAGAAAAAAAAAAGAAAAATAGAGTCCTCTTGCCGCGTATCTCATCGGCCAATGGTATTATTTTGATTCGTCGGGCGAACGCAGAGAGAGAGAGAGAGCCGGGAGGACGTATCAGTAAATTCTCGTCTGAAACAGGCGAGCAAGATGGCCGTATTACTTATGGCTCTGTTTACTTCCGTCGAGCTGTCCGGAATTTATATCTCGTTACGGGAGTGTCATTGAAGCCCGAGCTTGAGGCAATAAAATAAATTCGGCAGCCAGGGCTTCTATACCCCCCCTACCATCACCTCGATCGCGGCCAGTAAAGCTCTACCCTTTCCTCCCCCCGGGCCACCCTTATCGTCCTTCCTCGACGTCCTAGGCAAGCCATATCCCGCCCTCGCAAATCTGTAAAGTGTATATACGTATAAAGGAGTCGGGCCCGCGAGTTCTACTAACGTCTAACTGCTTTTCGAATTCGGGGGAGACGGAGAGCTCTAAACGAGGATGAACATTTTTGGAAAATTAAATTTTCTTTCTACTGTCTTTCAGTAATGGATATGTTTTTAAATTATTAATTATTAAATATTAATAGTTTACTTTTTATGAGTTTAAATAATCTTCATATCGCTTAATAACAGAATTTCTCAACCTAAAGAGATTAATACTAATGAAAATAATTGAAAAGTTCACTTGTAGTAGGGTAGTAGTAAATCTGATAGAAAAAAGAGAATTCATGTAAGCCAGACATGGATAGACTTGGGATAGGCAGTATAAAAAGCAATGATAAGTAGAGAATAAGAGAGAGAGAGAGAGAGAGAGAGAGAGAGAGAGAGAGATAGCAGTAGAGAAGGTAGAGATATGAAGGGGTGTGTCGGTTTGGTGAGTTTGCAGACAGGATGAGCTTGCAGAGGGGTGGCTCGGCATCAGGTCGACCAATTCTCAGTTCCTGTCGGCTAGCCTTAAACTAGCGCGATATATAGACAGCTCGTGGAGGAGGAGGAGGAGGGTCAAAGAAAAGCCGAGTATTACACGCGACGTTGGTGGGGTGAAGGAGCAGGCTATGTTATAGCCGGCAACGCGCTAGTGAGAATAACGGCCTTGGCCGCGGAGAATATCGCTGCCAGTCGTAGATGCCTTTATCTACTTGTGGGATAGGCGAAGAGAGAGAGAGGAAGAGCACAGCCGGGGGAGCTCCAGGCGCGAGGCGGCTCGGAATTTCACGAGAACGAGATGAGAGATCGTCGAATGGCTGGCTAAGAGCGCTGGTGTGCGGGAAGGAGAAGTGTTGGGGGGGGGGAGGGTGTGCTGGTAAAGCGCGGTTTCTCTCGCTCGGCGGCAACTCAGTCGCCACAAATCACCGGGCAATCTTGATTTACTTCTGCTTGCCCATTGGCTTAGTAACACTTCTGGCGCGGGCGGCAAGTGTAATATAGCCCGACGACCGAATAGAGGCGCGCCCGCGCGACTCTCTCTCTCCCTCTTTCGAGCCTCCCCCCAGGCGTTACTCTCCCTCTTACTCTCTTACACCTAAGCAACCGCTAACCTTGCCAGACTTGCTGCTCTCGAGGAAGGCTCTCTCTCTCTCTCTCTCTCTCTCTCTCTCTCTCTCTCTCTATTCGCACGCCTGCAGATTAGCCGCTCTCTGCCCTACCGGTAGCGACTCTCCTCGGATAGAGGGATCGTATAGATTGTATCTGCCGACTCTGAGGACGCCTTTCCCCCCTACACACACACACACACACACACACACACACACACCCCTCTCCTTCCCCCGTTTCCCGACACACACTGCTGCCGCCGGGTTAAGGAAATCCCGATTAAACCTCCACTTGCTCACCAGCCCAACGACACTCCTCCTTTCGGCTTTATTCTTTCCAAACAACTCCGCTTGATCCTTAGACCTTGTTCTTTCTTATATGTTTTTGTGATTTTCTTCGTTTTCTCGTAATAGGCCTACTTTCGTTAGACATGTGTATTTTGTTTCTTTTTCAGATTATTCGTGCAAGTCGTGTACAAGATTATATATTTAAAAATGGTTATCAGTATAAATACAGCTTGAAGTATACAAAAACTTGCAGTAAGTATGAACAAAAATTCCTATAAACCTATAATACAGTTTAGTATATAAAAAATCTTTAAATAATTCCGAACCAGCGCACAGAAAAATCAACATTTTTCTCTGCTGGATTATATAAATATGTAATCTTAGTTATAAGCATGGATTGTATTATAATTAAGTCGGAATAATAATTAAAATAAAAATCTCGAAAAACAACGCGTGACCATAAGCACTCTCTCGCAAACCGCAATAGCTCCAAAAAAAAAACTATCGTTCAATATTAATTCAGCGCAAAATTCGAAAAGCTATTAATCCTGAGCTTACCACCAGTCGGGAATTACTTAACTAGCCGAGATAGAAAAGAGGAAGCGAGAGAGAGCTCAGCCGCAAATAGTCGT
Source organism: Anagyrus pseudococci (assembly GCA_030522585.1). Taxonomy (NCBI): domain Eukaryota; kingdom Metazoa; phylum Arthropoda; class Insecta; order Hymenoptera; family Encyrtidae; genus Anagyrus; species Anagyrus pseudococci. The sequence goes on from JAPYYQ010000474.1 coordinate 3,785, forward strand.
CCTTCACTCAGCCGTGCAAACCAATCGAAATCCGGTAGACAGAGAGAGAGAGAGAGAGAGAGAGAGAGAGAGAGAGAGAGAGAGAGCGGCAAGCAAGACTATCGCGAGAGTCGATCCGGGCTTCAGTATAGTCGGAGAGCGGGAGGGGGGGGATGAAAAAAAGGCGAACGGATCGACAGGCCGAGCCGTCCGCAGAGCGGTCGCTCGTCGTCGCGGATTCCAGCGGAAAGTTCGACGGTTGCCGCTGCGCCCGGGAGAGAGGGAGGGGAGGTACTCCGAGAGGGTAGCACACCGAGAGCTTTCTCTCACTCCCTTGGAAGAGCGGGCGAGAGGGGAGGAGGGGTATGCGGCGTCGGGAGCGCGTGCCCCTACCGAAAGCGCAACAGGTGGCCCATAAAGCTACGCGCACGTCCGTTTATCTACGCGACGAACGAGTGCATTTCCGATTGACTGATAGCTCTCGGGCGCAGAGAGAAAGAGAGAAGCGTGCGAGCCGTTGGCCTGGAGCTATAGCCCCACCGTCCTCTCTCGCGCGCCCCATCACCCCTTGGAGATTCGTTATCCGAATTAGAGTTTCTCTCGTGTACGAGCTGATCGACGCACGCCGAAGTGTACCGCCGCTGAACGTCTCTCTTTTACCTTTTTTTTTTTTTGAGGGGGGGAGAAGGGGTGGACAAGCAGAGAGCTCATCCGAGCTTTTTCCTTTTCTATCTCTCGGATGTTCCTTGTTTTTTTTTTGTCCCAGGCACCCGCGGCCGTGGGATTTATTCCGTCGTTACGAGCGGGTTAGCTGCTCGTCGAGCGGTGATGAATCGCTTGGTCGTTTAATCGTTGAAAGGCGTTTGAGGGACAGCGTGTGCGCGGACACTCTGCCGCGTGGACGACTCTTGTTTTTTTTTTCATTGGGACACGACTCTGCGAGTAAGCGAGTACAGGAGAAAAAGAGAGAGGATGGCCTTTTTTCCCGAGGATTGTTTTTCATTGCTGGAGATGAGAATGGGACACACGTTTGACTTGATTGACAAATTAACCAAATGTAATATTGATTTGAAGTTGAAGAATGACAAGATTTGAAAGTGCATTTCCAAACTGACCGAGGCTGCGATAAGAAAAAGGCACTCTACAGTGAACTATAGGTTGACCGATAACGGAGCAGATTTCGTCGCGCGGTAGTAGCAGCTCGCCAGACGATAGTTTAGCTAGGGCAAAGTGTCTCATTAGCAATCCTCGTTCCGTCGCTCTAGGCTGACGCTTTTGGCCGAGCTTCCCCGTTACATAAGTCTGGCAAGCGCAAAGAAGTAAGTACGAACGAGGCAAGAAGACCAAGGGAAAAAGGATGATAAAAAAAGGAGCGAGTCTGGAAGAAGCTGGCGGTAGAGGGAAGGGGTAAGGGAGCACAGTGAGATAGGGGTCACACCTTGGTGAATTTGCAGACAGGATGAGCTGGGGCTCTCCCAGCGTGGCTCTGCATCACGGGGGATGGGTGGCGCGTTTGGCCTCGTCGCGTGCTCGCGCGCCCCCCACGACGATAGTAAAAACTTTTACAGTCCTTATAATTATGGGTAATTTACGGTAATTAACGAGGCTGGACCAAGTCACGCTGGCAATTTTCTGAATAATATTTCTGGCCCGCGATATAATCGCGCGGCTTCCTCTCTCGCACTTGGCCCTCGGCCGCGCCTCGCTTATCACGAGGCCCTCCTCTCCTCTCTCTCTCTCTCTCTTCCCAGCCACTCCTGTCGTTTTAACTCCTTCTTCGCTCTCTTCTCGGCCCGTTGCTACTTCTTGCGCTCGAGGGAGAGACGAGAAAGTATATCGCTCTCTCTTTCCGGCCCCGTTTCGGGCTCGTCGTTATTACTCCGCCGGTGAGAAAGATGAGTGCGCGTGCAACCACTTATGGTCCGAGAATTAAGAGAGACCGAGCCGCGACGATGTGTCCTTCGGGACACTGCGCCAAGTATTAACGCAAAGTTTGCGCGATTTTACTCTGATTTAGCGCGTTCGATAGAGCCGTGAGATGAGACTACCCGGGAGTTAGGCTCGTTTTTAACATGATTTATGATTACGATTAAAGGGATTTTACCATGTAACCTTTGGCAATTATCAGGGAATTCGTTGGTTGATTGGTTGCTCTGTAAGTGGAGAACGCCTGGGAATTTCGTCTGATCAACTCGGATGTAACTACTTGAACGTTTACGAGAATCGTGCGATTTGTTGTTTGCGGCTGTCGTGACTTTTTACGTTGTACATCGTCAAGTTTTATTGGTTTAAAATATATGAAGAAAATTCAAGGTAAAACATAACCGGTATAATTATAGGTATATACATTTTTTTATAAAGTCACCTTGTTAAATCTGTAGTAACAACTGCATCATTCGTAATGCGTTCAGCAGGCACTTTATCCCCAAGCCGACGTTAGAATCTCCTGCAAAAGCAAAAACAAACGAAAAATCATAATTTCGCGTTCTGCGTACACTCACAGCCAATGCGAAGCACGATATTCCAGCGTTAAGCCGGTGACATTCCAAACTCAGCAAACAGGCCATTATTCTCTTATAACGAACACATCGAGTATAAGGCGCGTAAGTTCGGAAAAGGCGCACGAGTGCATAACTCTAGCGCTGAAATTCCAGCGTGAACGCGCCTGTGTACGTACGCGAGGGGGGTTACGCAAGTGGCGAAATGGAAGATCCTCAGCAAAGGTTTGCGCAGAAAAGAGAGAGAGAGAGAGAAGAAAAAACATAAGGCGTACTCGGTGACGCGCGCGCGCATAACTTTAAACGCCGCGAGAGATACTATACACACTCGCGACGGAATTACGCGTGTGTATATATACGAAGAGAGAAAGAGGCAGGTTAAACGAGGCGGAAGATGGGAGGAAAAATCAAAGTTTTCGAAATTATACGGACAATGCATACCACCGAGCTGGCCATTGTCTCCGGCTGCACTCCCCTCCTTCCCCCCTCTCTCTCTCTCTCTCTCTCTTGCTCTCGGTATGCGCGCAGCCAGAAAATGCGCCCGCGCACTCATGAATTTTCAGCAGGCATTTCTTCCGCTTAAAATGCAAACCTTTTTTCCGATTTGTTAAATTGCACCCTGCCCCCCTACCTACCCTTTCCCCTTCGTAACTGCGCTCTACGCTAGCGTCTCCGAGCATCAGTCGTAGCGTTGAAAGCGACGCATCGATGAAGCTGTAGGCGTTTCAATCGTAGTAGGCGACGATCAAATAATATTTCCCGATGCGAAGGTCGCTACACATATCGCGAAAATTCATTGCCCCCTCCCTTGTACCGCAGAATTAAGGTCAAGATTTAATTTGCGATTAAAGTAGCGCACAGGCCCGCGCGCAGATCTTGGAGCGAAGCAATCTAGCCGGAGCAGCCATTGTGACTGACGGGAAGTGGCGTGTGCGCGCAAGAGAGAAAGAGAATCGGCCCTGTACTCCCGCGAGCCGGGGCTCCGGCATACGAATCGCCTGCTTATAGTTAGCGTATCCTTCCGCCTCGGCGTCCCGGAAGCTCGCGTTTTTTCCCTTGCCTCTCGTATATACCCCCCGGCCGCATCCTCTGTTTGCTCCTTTCTTTGCGCGCTCGACGTAACGAATACGCGAGTCCGCGGGATGAGCCCCGGGCTACCGTTGGAAATTATTATTGCCGTTGGCGTTGCCGATATTATCGTAAATACGCCGCGCGCTACTATTACAACCAGCGCCTATACTTTCCTCCCCACTGTGTGTGTGTGTGTGCGTGTTCGGTGTATTCCGCGTTTTAAATTTCGCGTAATAAAGATAAAGTAAAACGCGCGATGTATATACGTGTACAGGCTGTATATACTATATATACGTATTCGCTCTCGAGCAATTGTTTTAAAATCCCTCGACAATCGCACCTTTCTCCGCGTCTCCGCCCCCTTGGCCCCCGAATTATACGCGCTATTTAAATAAATATCCAATAAACAACATTTAATTTGCGCCCTTTTTACACGTTATTCCCTGTTACCCTCCCCCCCCTCTCTCTCTCTCTCTCTCTCTCTCTCTCTCTCTTGTCCACGGGCCACTGCTTTCTGTAATTGTTTATTTCGTTACATAATTACATCGAACTTAAACAATTAATCCGCGATTTCGGATGGATAAGCAAAACGCAATTACCCGGTTGAAATATAAAATTCGGCCGGAGAAAAGAGAGAGGGGGGGAAGCGCGGTGGGAGCGGAGGTAGGAAGGGGCAAAGAGACGAGTACCTTTGGTATATTAATATTTTTCGGCGATCCCGCCAGCTTTAGCCACAGGCCGCCGAGCGAAAAGCATCGCGTGCACTCGTCGCCCCCGCGCAATTGTGAATTCCGTAGAAAGCGCGCCGCGAGCCCTTTTATCGTCCGGCGCAGCGTCTGGAATTAAAGGGCGCGAGTAGGGACTGAAGAGGGGGAGAGATATTTTGCGTTTGGCCCTGACGCTTCTCGTGGCTTTGAAGTCGCGGTTTATAAGTCTTGGCGTTTTTGGCTGCTGCTGCTGCTGCTACTGACGTGGCTTTCTTCGCGGAATTAGGCGAGCGTGAACGGGCGGCACTGCGTTTAGGTATGCGCTTCGCGGCACCTGGACTACACCTCCGTGAGCTTGGATGTACGGATCGGTTGTTCGTTTTCGTGACGCGGATAGCTGCGCTGAAAATCGGCCGCTTTTCTCTCTTTCTTCCCTTTTTTGCTGCTGCTCCGTTATTCTTGCGCCGGCTGCTGCTGCTTTGAGATTAAATATTACGCTCGCCACTGGGTAATCGAGGCTCTGTAAATGAAAGCCGCGTTGTAAGCTTCGGCTGGAAGTTATTCTTGAACGCAGGCAGCTGAAATCAGCAAAAAAATCGTATCGTCTTCCTTGCGCGCAAATAAAACGGTGGTATTTGAAAGAACACGAAATTTCTTAAATATTACATAACTGGAAAAATCACTTTTTTGCTCTAGCACCATTTCAGAAACTGATTAACCGCATGGAAAAATAAATAGACGCAAAAGCAAAGGAGAAAAATAAAATCGAGGACAAAGATTGGTGTGTATAGTATAAGAAGAGGGTCGCCGATCACAGCTCAGGCGAGAGACATTCTGTCTCGGACGCATAATAAGCGAGAATCTCTCGAGTCGTCCTCTATCTCGCGTCGAAGCTTCCTCTCGCTCCTTTCGTGAAAAGAGAGCCGCGCCACCGGACGCGAGGACGTCCGTGAGAGAGACATGTCGACGATAGAGCCGGAGTCAAGACGCCGGATGATTATCTCGCGCGCTGCAGAAGGGAAAAATAATCTTCCCGCTGCCTTTCCCCCAGCCTTCCTGCCCAGGATTCAATCCCAACTGAAGGGTCCTCGAGCGGCTCTTCGCTGGGCTCTCTTTTCGTCCGACGACTCCAGCAGTCGTTCCGGCTTACGGAACTTGGAGTGGGATACACACTCTTTAGCTGGCCGCGAATAATCGGACAATTTTTCGCCTCGCTAAGCTCGTCTTCGACACACATACACACGCGACACCCTTTTTCCTTCCTTTAGCCCTCTGTGCTGTGCTGCTCTACTTCGGGATAGGAATTTTACGCGCTCGACGATTGGGCGGCTGTATTGCGAGCGACTGAATGATGGCGAGATGTATGGTGCGCTGATTTCGATTTTTTCAATTGGGAGTTTTTTCATTTTTTTGTCGTGGATTTTCGTTGGTAGTTTTAAGTTGCGCTTCAATGATCGTTGAAAAAGCTTTGCAGAGCACATTTTTTTAAAAATCAATAAATTTGTTTGCACAACGAGAATATTTTTGTCAATATTAAATCTATCAGAATCCGAGACAATTCAACTGTGAAGCTATAGGCGTTAGGCGACTAAACATTATTAATAGCGCCGAGATATTTATCACCGTCATAGAGCCCAGTTGTCCCGGCAAAGTTTCCAAGCTCAAATTCTCCATTGTCTATTATTTTTGCTAAGTAATAAAAAGTCAGCTCGAGCAATAAATAAAAAGGCAACACGGCATCAAAATCCCTCCCTTCCCCCTCCAAAAAAGCAGAACGCACACCTTTGCAACGTATATACGAGAGCCAACAAGCCTCATATCCTCTCATCCTCTCTCTCTCTTGCTGTAAATCAAAAAGCGGACGTATAAACGCTACAACGCTCGACGCCGTGCGCAGCTAATACTTCAATCTATCGGCAAATGATAGCTCGCGCGCCTCCCCCTTCCCTCCGGCAACACCAAACAACAACAGCACGACGTAAAAAAAAGGCTCAGCCATTCCTCAACCTCGACGACTCACTCGCAAATCCCCGTCCCCTATCCATCACCTGTGCGGCAACATATTTCCCCCGAAAACCTCTCGCCCCCTTACCCCCGAACTCTCGAAAAAAGCCTTCACGTCTCGCTGCGAAACAACAAAAAAGCGATAAAAAAGAAAAAAGAAAAAAAAAAACAAGAAAACAAGAAGGAGAGGAGGAGAAAAAAATGCAAAACACTGGAAAGCTCGAGCTTGACGCCTGTAAACTAAGTCGTTTGTCACACCGCCGCGGCGTGTGTACGTTAGCTTCCTCGTCGTGACGCCATGAAATATCTGCCGCTCGACTGCTCTCACTCTCGGCAGCGTAGCACGGCACGCGTCGATCTACACCCATACGTATACACCTACGCGCACATCTACACGTGCATACACGCGTATATGCGCTGCGTCTCTATCCCGTCCTTTTTCGCGTCCCGGAAGCCGGCGCTCGAGCGCGAAATCCGAGCGGATGCAGACGCGACCGAGGGTGGAAGAGGGTGATAGGGTGCAGCAGAGGCAGGGGGGGGCAGGGAGGGTAGAGCGACGAAAGGCAGCGATTCTATTTAGCGTCGGCGCGCCGCTTGACGGGGCGCTTTATTGGCCTGAGCGGGGTGCAACAGGTTTGGGAACCCTCTTGCCTCCCTCTCGGCCCCCTTACCCCTGCACCATCGCTCGCTCTCTCTCTCACTTGCTGGCATCATTAGTCAACGTCGGGGCGCAGCAACTCCTCTCTCTCTCTCTCTCTCTCTCTCTCTCTCTCTCGAGGCGGGCGGGCGCCTTTGCTTGCTCCAACGTGTACGTCTGTCGTTTGTCGACGCCACACCGCAGGCGCGCTGCTTGACGGAATCATTTTGTCCCGCGACGGAGAGAGCCCGAGGGTCCAGAGCCCGGGGTTCATTTGGAAATCATTAGCTACGCCCTGGCTTGTGCTAAGAGAAAGGACGACTGCTTAAATGGATAACTCGGGAGATCGAGTTGGCCGAGTTGGCAGATGAGGGAAAATTAGTACTGCGATGAGAGAGTGAGAGAGAGAGAGAATTAAGCTAGCGATGTCTCCATTAATTGTTTAATTGGTGAGCTTTTCGCGTTTGAGCTTTTTTTAATCGAGTTTATGGGTACACTTTTAAATGCTTTTTTGAGCTTGAATATTTTAGCTTTGGATTGTTTTTCTTTGCAACAAGTTTACGTGTAACAATGGTAAAATAGCGTTCCAAGTGTATTAGCTTAACAAACGTGCACAATGACATTGATGTGCGCGAACGATGAATTTTTAGCGCAGTAAAATATTTTTCCTTTTGCTTTTCGAACGAAAACTATACGGAAACGGTAAAAACTGCTCAAGGCTTCGCGTAAACTGTAACAAACAATTTTTACGAGCGCCCAGATAAGCAAAACTCCAGGAAAATGCACGCAAGTGCTACGCGAATTGCTCGAAATTATTTTAAACTGCTAACGTTGTTTCGAAAAACAATTTTAGCCGAAATATTCGAAGCAATATTTTATTCCCACATCTGTGCCAAACTCCACAGTCCTAGTACATTAAGAACGCACCTTTTATTGTCCCATTACGAAGTCAAACAATGAATAAAAAAAAAGAGGGAACAAAAGCAAAATAACGCTACAGAGGCTGATGAAGTAAAGCGGGGCGCATCGCATAATCGCGACACGCGCCACCGACGAGCCGGTGCGAAATCCGGTCACGAAAGTCGTCTAAGGGTGGCGATTACGCGGCGGCAGGTGCAGGAGCACGAGGGTGGCTCGCATAGCCGCGAAAATTCTCTCCGTAGAAGGGAGAGCCCCAGCTGGACTGCGTGGAGAGAGAGGGGCTGAGCCTTTCTCTCTCTTTCGAGTAATCGTAATCCCCCCATTGTTGTCGCATGGCCGAGCTTTGGCCTCAGTCGCTCGCTAAACCAAAGCTCTTTCCAACAAATCCACCGCCTCATTTAACGCGCCAGGGACGAGGAGCAGGAGGAGACTGGGATTAGCGGGTCTGAAAGACCGCCGTCGGGGGGAGGGCCCCGCGTCTCTCTCTCTCTGACCACGCGCGCATATGCTAATTCGCGTGACTGCTGCTGTATTCGCAACGCGGTCCTTCCTCCTCCCTCCCTCTTTGCTTCTTCTTCTCTCGTTTTGCGCTTCTCGGAGGATAAGCGACGAGTAGGCCGGGCCTTTCTCGGAAAACAATACGGGAAAAGGCACGCGTGGAGCGCGCCGACCGGTCATAGACCACCGACTGTTACCCGCGAGAGAGAGCTATATACACCGATGCCGGCTCTCGAACATTATAACGTGTGGATGTAACGTAAGAATTTTCGAGGTACGACCCCCGCGGTTATAGGCGTATGGGATTGGCCAGGGGCCGGGGGGGGGGGGGAAGGGGGAGCAAACGGAGAGTGCCTGATGAATAAGCCGTTAATTTATGGGCCGTGTTACACGCGTGTGCCTAGTCTTGTCCTTTGTCCGCGCAGTACTTTTCTACGATTACCGCACTATTGTTTAACTTGGACGCGATCGAGCTTTTTAACGGAAACGCGTCTTTTATAAGCAAACGTCTCGCGTATCGAGGACGAACGAATTTCTCATTATTTTCCACCGTAAGTATTTCTCCAACTCCTCTCCTTCCCACTCGTCGTCTTGGCTATTTGAGTCAACAATCGAAAACAATAAGGACGACGCGCACGTTTATTCCCCAGAGCGCGGCTTGTTAGCCATCAAGTGCGAAAGGTGAAAATTCAATAGCACACGCAGCCAAACTATTAATGCGTTTGGGGAGTAGAGAGAGGGAGGGAGGGAGAGCCGCCGGTGGGCCGACGCTCTCTTGCGTTCAAGTGTCGAAATCAATCTGCAAATTCGTCGAGATTACAAGTTTGCTGGGACGGCCAAGGGTTTCGGTCTTGGCAGTGGGGAGGGGGGTAGGAAGGAAGACGACGGTCCGGTCGAGCACTTCTCTGTGCTGACAGGCGTGACAGAGGGGGGGAGCAACGGGTTACGGTTGTATACGAGAGCTAACCCCCGGGGTTGTAATAACGGCGAAGATGGAACGCCGCGATTACACATTTTGAATTTTGGATTTTCGCTTGTTTGTTTAAAACGCGCGTTTGCGTTGATGATAATGAGGCGCAAGCTCGAGCGATTAAAGTCGCGGAGCTGATTAGCTGAAATTTCGGTAAAATTTTCTCGTATACGCTTGGGTTATGCACAACGAAGCGGGCGATCTACAGCGATAAAGCGACTCGAAAGTCTAACGAGAAAGAAATCTGCCGGGGATAATTAGCGTTGGAGAGGATAAAGCTTTGGAGAAAGAGAGAGAGCGAGGGAAAAAGAGAGAACAGAGCGTATACAGCTGAGAGAGGTATACGCGTACGAAGAGACGTATAAGTCTCTGGCCTTTCCCGAAGCCAGGAGGGGGGCGGGCCGGCTCCGGAGAGAGCGTCCCCGGGTTGAAAGCCGCTGTCTGCATCTCTCAAGCGCACGAGCCCTCCTGAGAGAGAGAGAAAGAGAGGGCGAAGAGAAGGGGCTTGTGGAGCTCTCGGCAAGAGACGTCGGGGGGTCGTCTGTGTACAAACCTCGTTATCAACCGCCGGCCATTACGGGGCGTCCGAGCCAAGGCGACAAAACGGCCGGCCAAAGTGCCAGCCTTCCCGAGCTATTAAGCGCCGGCGAGTCGATGCCGCGCACTTACGTGCATGCTACTTTCAGCAGCTCCCCTTTCCCCCTGCCCCCAGAGCCACATACACAGACGCAGCGAGCACGCACCTACGTACACGACTGTGCACACGGGTATACACGTCTGGGTGAGTTAGGGGCGAGGGAACGAGGGCGATAATTCGATTGCCGGACACGCTAATTCTTACTGATGTCCGGCGTATAAGCGAGCACTGCCCGCTAACACCCTCACACCCTAGAGAGGCAGCCAGGCAACGACGTCTCCGGGGCAGTCGTGCGCCGAGTGCTCGCGCTTACCGGGCCCGCTCTCTTGGATAATGCCAAGCGACGCTCTATCGAGAAATCGCCGCGCATATACCTCGACGCCCCCCCCCCTCCCCGGACCTTTCAACCTGCGCTTCTATATCTCTCCTTCACCTCTCGGCAACACCCTCGGGCTCTCTTCTCTTGACCGTTCACCCTCGTCCGCTTTTCTGGTTTTCTCGATGGATAGAGATACGCTTTTAAGTATACGCCTTTTTCTTTGGACTTGTTCCTCTTAAAGAACGATTAATCGAAATTTTTTGACGTTGTTGATGATTTTAATGTTGATTTAATTAGGAACAAATCAAAAAAAGAAAAATAAAAAATAACATTCACTTTGATTTTTTTTTTCTGGTTCCAATCAATCGGCACGATTTTCAAACCGTCGCGTCAGTACGAATTCTCCGAGCCCATGATTCAGGCAGCCTGAAAATATTCAATGAAAAAACATCATTGATGAAGAGCGCGCCAGAGGGGTTTGAGAGTGGACGAGGAAAAAAAAGAGAGACCGAGCGTATCCCGCGGTACACATGGAGCACAAGAGTATCTCGTCCACCAATCATTCTCCTCTCTCTCTCCTCCAGCCAATGACTCATAAATACCGATTCACTTTGCAAAAGTAACGAGAGAGAGAGATCGCAATCGCTCGCCGACTGCTGCCTACGGACAGATTTAGCATTACAAAAAGCCGAAATGGCATCCGCGAGCTTTCCAGAGAGCTATATAGTCGCGCCCAGAGAGCTAGAGCGGCAAACCCATGCGAGTGTTTGTGTGGGTGGATTGGCGCATTAAAAAAATTGCCAAAATCGAAAGTACAAATCATCGATCCCCGGGGCGTAGCGCAGAGAGCAGTGGACAGAGCAAGAGAGTGTGTGTGTGGGCGAGTATAGCAGTAGCCGTGGTGAGCAGGCCGTATAGACGCGTTGGCGGAGCCGTCGGTCCTCTCTGCATTTGCAGCGACAAAATGCGCGCGTTAATTCCCGTCCATAAAAGCCATCGACAAATCAAACGACGCCCACGTGGAGGCAAGGGGTGGGAGGGACGTGATTCACTGCCGACATAAATACAACTAGATCAGCGCGTGTCTACGCGCGCCTCTCTCGCGCCAGAGAGAAAGAGAGATATGAGCGATGGCTCGCGCAGCCGCCGCCAGTCGATGAATCAGGATGCGCGACGATCGCTGGCACCGCTTTCCGACACCCCCCTTCTCTCCACCGCTCGACGAGCATCGTCCTTCCGGTTATCATTACGGGTCAACTCGCAGGCGCGCGAAAAAATGCCGAGTAAAAGGAAACAATGACGTCGTATAAATCAGGCGGCGATCAACGATCGCCCCGACTTCCCCGCCTCTTCCTCCTCGTAATTCTCGTCTCGCGTGAAAGGACGCGAAAGTGATTATTATGGACGATGGGACTATTTGAATATTGACTGAATTTCGTAAAAATTAGGGGGTACTATAGGGTTGGAAAGTAGGAAGTTTTTTGTTTATTTTATATTCGTAAATACAATTGTAAAGAAACGCTCGGTAAACGAAGTGTTTTTAAAACATAAATCGTTATCAACTTTTTACAAGGCCTAGCAATAAACGAAGTTGCAGGGAAAATTTTCCATATACTTATTTTGACGAGATCTGCATCGCTTCGACTGCTGTAAAAATTTATAAGCATATATACGTAAACAACACGCAAAGACAAATAAGCCGACTTTTACAACCGAGCCACGAATCGAAAAAAAAATTATTTACAAAAACGTAGAGCTAACTAAATTTCCCGGTAGATTTTTCCAGCTACACACACACACACGGACAAACGTCTCTCTAGAATATAACCAAGGTCTTCCGGCATCCTTGTCGTTTTGATAATCCCGCTCATAAAAATCCTTGATGCATTAACCCCTTATCGTTGGGCATAAGGAACTTCTCGCGCGCGCAGCTGTTCCTTATAGGCCAAACGCCGGAGGCCCCCGGACTCGTTCCGTTTTTTTATTCCAAAAATAATCCCGAAAAGACTCGTGCCTTTGCCAGAAAGTCTCGAGAGCAAAGTCAAAGAAACCACGAGCGAATATCTCAGCGCTGCTCTTTCTCTCTCTCTGACACGCCAAGCGGAAAGGTTAATGTATATACATATAGTACACACGTATCTCGCGTTCTTGCGTCACGTATAAGGTCAGGCGTTCGGAAAAGCCGGCATAAAAGCAAGTGGCGCGGGGGTAAGGCGAGGATAACAATAAACCATCCGCGTAAATCTTGGCCCCGAAGCGCCGAGCGTTTGGAGAAGAAGTAGGGAGAGACCGATAGCGCGCCTTGTCGTTTCGCTTCCCGATTATCTCTTGTGTGCTTTGCCGGGACGGGGGGGGAGGGGGTCACGAGCGGCTACGTCGGCGCTGCTGCTCCGAGAGGAAAAACCGACGGGAGGGGTGAAAAACGCCGTGGAAATCGCCGGGACGGGCATAGGAGCGAGCGTCTGGAAATATATTTACGGCCGGGCTTTCGCTGGCCTGATGCGCGCGACTTCTAATAGCCACGGCTAATCCTCCTTGTCCCCCTTCTTTGCTATCGCCATGCTTACACGCTCGACCGATGAATTATTGATGATCCGGGATATGGCTTTTCCGGGGGCCATTTGGATGGCCTGGAATTTTATATGTGTAATTAATGCTGGTATTCCAAGTGGAGGAAATTGGCTGTGTGCTTATGTACCAACGGGTCGGGCTCACTTTTTCAATTGCCGATGTTTAATCAATGGGCCCGAATGTACGTGCTGTATATATTTGTTTTTAGGGATATGCTTAACCAGGGTGGGGGGGGGGCGGTGCGAATTAATTCGATAAATTTGAAGAAATAATCGTTATTTTACAAAACCCGAGTTTTATATTCGCGTCGATAAATTTTCCTGGAGCGAGAGAGGGAAGAACATGAATTATCGATTGGGCAAACTTTATAATGCAATTCGAGATAGAAAATGATTTTTAAAAACAATCCGCGGCTCCCTGGGATTCTTCTATTGTTTTGCCCCCCGGTAGCTCCAGTGAAGGGGGGGGGGCTCTCGGTAAAGCGCGAAATAATAATTTAAAAATATCACTTTTCGCTAATGGAAAACCTGTCAGGAGCCAAAAATATATCCTTTGTCGGGGCCGGCTCATGCTCGCGCGCGAGTTACTAAATTTCCTTCTTATCGAGCATTGATAAATTGCGCGTTGGTATAGAGTATAGGGCGTATGGGTTATACACGCGTATGGAAGAGAGAGAGAGCGGAGATGGAGAAAAAAAGGAGCGAAATATTTAATAACAATAAATATCGGCGCTCGATTTACATTGGGCCGCATTATTTTTCGGTAATGCATCAAAGTATTACGGAGGGTGAGACACGGGGATAGGAGAGAGAGAGAGAGAGAGAGAGAGGGCCGAGAATGGAGGGCGCAATAATAAGTGAAACAATGGCAATTACATCAGGCAGATCGTGTTGGCGCGGCGGCGGTGGCGGCCCGCTGGCGCTGCTGCAACGAATAGTTCGCGATATAATATGCGCTGGCCCCGGTGATTTACGACGCAGTCGCATTCGAATAACAATAGAAATACCGCCGATGGATGTTTCGATGTCGGGGCGAAAATGAGAGCCCGCGACGCCCGCTAACTTTGCGAGTGTGTTTGTGGACCCTACCCCCCTTCAGTCTTACCCCTTCGCTTTTGATAGAGCGACATAGCAGTCGCGCGATAATGGAAAAAAAAATAACAACAACGGCGAAAACTGAAATTTATTCGTCTAGCCATGGATATGTATTATCGCTCCCTCGCTCGCTTGCGCGTCATGCGCTCGACAATAATGACGAGCAATTATTATCGCGCAATTCGTAATGCGAACAATCGGCAGTTTCCTACACTTGATCATTGAAACAAAAAAGTAACCCGTTGATTTTATAAAACTAACTCCAACGACTATATCATTCCCTCATCTTGTTCGAGGTCTATATCACGGCATGAAAAGAAGGGAAAGAAAGCCGATGCCAAGCCACTGGGATTTAGGAACGAGCTTGTAGCACTCGATTTCGCGTCCATAAATCCTGCAAAGCGCTCGCGCGCGCGCGCGTCAGCGGTATATAGCTGCAAAACAATCCTCCCGGACATCCGCGGAGTCTTTGAAAAATCTTGCCCGTGGCAAAACTGCCGTACGGAAAGCAGGAGCAGCAAGTACCAGCCAGTAGCGACGTCGTATCGCTCAATGGCCGATCGGTAAGCGCAGTAAGAGCGAGAGAGAGAGATCGGTTCGGGCGTGCTATCGCCGTTAGATTATCGGAGCGCGAAGGAGGGCGACGGACGAAGGGGGTGGTGGTAGAGGGGGAGGCATCGGAGGACCAGCCCGAGGCTTTATAAACTATTCCTGTTGTCTCCTTGGGTATTATTCCGACTGTTGATTTATCGGCTGCCATTAATTACCGGGCTCTGAGAGCGCCTTTATTCGTTCGGCCGAAGGGACGAACCTATTGCTCACCGGTTAGACGCCAATTCAGGGCCCATTGTTCTTGCGTCGTTCACACACATTCTCCGGCGGGGGCCCCGGCGACGATCATAATTTTTACTCCCGCCCGCCCCCCTCCGCCGGCGCCACCCCCTTCTCTTATGCACCTCTACGCCCGTCTACATTTCTCTCTCGCACCTCTTCTTCCCTCCACTTCCCCCCTCTGAATCTTCCTCCACCGGCCTTTCTTTTCGTACTCTCCTCGAAATGAAATAGACGCGGGGGTTGGGAAAAAAAAGAAGAAGGAGAAGGGAGAAAAAAGAATCCGGGAGGAGAGACGCTCTCGTCCGGAGACAGCAAAAGAAGAGCTTACCAGAGAGCCGCAGAGGTTCTGTACGATTCTCTCTCTCTGCTTCTGTGTACGTGCGAGGCTCTGTGTATACGAGGGGGGTAAGGGTAGGAAGGGCCGCGGAGAAAAAGAGAGTGAAGGGGCGACAAAGGAAGCGCCGGAAAAGAGAAAGAGCGCGCGCGCAAGGATCGAAGTGGGCGTCGCGCGCGTTCTCTCTTTCTCTCTGCAGCCCGACGTGTTTTTCCGCGAGAGCTTCCCCCCTCCCCCCGCCTCGCCCTTGCCAGCCGCTCCTCGAGAAATATTTTCAGTGCTACTGGGCCATAGATAACGCACGTGTGCACCTGACCAGTAGCAGCGGTGCTACGGGCTCTGTGTGCTACACTGCCTCTCAGCATCCAGTGCCACTTCCTCCTTTTGTCGCGCGCGCGCGCGCGCGCGATGCACACCACCTTTTGCCCGAGCTTCTTGTTTTATTTTTATTTTCAACCGATATATACTTTTGCGCCTGCGTCTATATTTTACTTTGTCCTTTCTCTTTAATTTTAACGCTTCTCTGAGGAGTGTATACCGATCTCGCTGCTCAGTTGGAAAATAATGTGCTTTGTGTTTTGGGGATGAGAGGCTTATGGACGTTGGTATAGCTTCATTCCGTTGTTGCTCACCATCGTTGTGCGTCAAGAAAAATATCGTAGATCCCAGTGTAAGCCGTTATTAAACGCGTTAAAACGCGGCTTTATCGAAGATGAAAATAAGAACGGACAACTATGTACATTAACGTATTCCAACAGAAGCAGCAGTAGTAGCAGCACAATACGAGTAAGATATGGCGGCGTGTGGCACGTTCTTTTTACGTATATCCGTGAGCACGGGACTATAGAAAGCCGCGTGCTATCCCCTTTTTCGCCTGCTAATTAAATATGGACGGCGATATCCGAGAGAAGGTGTGTGCAGGGGAGGAAAGGGGCACAAGAATCGCAAGGACGTTCTAAACCTTTTTCGCGGCAATTAGCGCGGCGGAATAGCTCGAAGCAAGAAGCCCCCCGTTTCACCAGAGCACAGCAGAACAGCCGAGAGAGAGAAACAGAGAGAAAGAGAGGAGGGGTGCGCCTGGATTATTTCATCCGGCACGTAATATCGCCTTGTAATATTCGCGCAGTCTGGCTGTTGGAAACTGTTTGCCGGCCGCTACCGTCTTCTCCCCGGCACACTCGTTACGAAGAATCCGGAATTTTCGCACCGGCTGAATTTCAATCTCGTGTGAGAGCGCAGACACGCTACTGCTGCTGTACACCAGCCACCCGCCCTATACCCTGGCCCCATCCCTGCCTCTTTCTGCAACCAATGTGGAAAGAGAGAGAGAGAGAGCGGTATAGCTAAAGGGCCAGCCAGGGGGATATTACCGCTGTAGCGCGAGCTGTGCCGCTGCTGCTGCTGAGACTCTTTACGGTCCCTATAGCTACGGCCCCCGCGAGCTCTTTCTGCGTCGACGAATTTTAGCTTTTCAATTTTTTATTCTCTCTTTCTTTTGCTTTCGTTTTATCAAGTTTGCTCTTTCTCCTCTGCCCCAGTTTCTTTTTTTCTTATTATTATTTAACGAAGAAACTGAACGAAGACAGTCGGGAGTGGCTACAGTGCGGGTGTTGCCTTTAACCATACCTTCGCGAATAGCAGTCTTAGCAATTTGCACTTTCCGTTTAATTTACTCTTCCACCACTGTCGGCATTAGCAGGCTACAATTTTTCTCCGGAGGAAAGTATCCGAAATAAAAATCGAGTTTTCGAAACGAGCGTTGGCCAAGAATAGAGCCAACGAATATCAGGCATCGTTGCAACAGCAGGCAATCCATTCGGAGTTGCGATAGCAGTCACGCCCGATCCGTCACGAACCGAGCTCGCAGAGGCGAGTTTACTGGTGTGGGTGGCCACGACAGCCGTCAAATGTGACTGCTCGTCCCGTACGCTGTTGACGAGGTCAACTGTGTCGACTGGCGGTTGCATCGGACACTCGGCCGAATTTATTTTCCAAAATTTCATCGAAATCGCGACGTGTGTATTTCCGACGTGCAGGAACGCTCTTGATTTCCTCATTATCGTTAGGGCGACTGGTATGCAGATGATACGTTGTTTATCAACTTCTCGCATGAAATTTTTAGTTTATTTTTCACGCGTAAACCAAGTACAACGTTTCGAAGAAAAATGGAACGTTTAAAAAAGACTCATAAGAGTCAATGTAAACGGTTTAAGCGAGAAGGAATGATGTAAATCAAGCGCGGCTTCGATAATAAAAGACGAGAGCGCGGGAAAAAGAAAAGAACGAGAAGGCCACATAAGCGAGAGTAAGAGAGAAAGCTAAAAGATGCGTCGCATACGCGCAAGCACTATTCGCAACAGCGGCCCGAGGAGGTAAGCGTGTGCTCCAACCGAGCAAGTGGAAGAGAGAGAGAGAGAGAAGCAGAAGGGGAGAGGGGGCGGTTAGGTCTGGAGGGAGGAAAGCGCTCGCGAGTTATTTGTCACGGTAAGCGGCCTTTCTCGCAGTATTATTTCCCGCAAAGTGTTATTAACTGCCCTCATATTTCGAGTCCTGGGCCCACTCTCTCTCTCTCTCTCCTTTTCTCCTGTTTTCTTGTTTCGCGGTTGCACATCCCCTTGGCCTCTTGCCTCCTGGCCCGCTGCGTGAGGAGAGGGCTGTGCACAGTGCACGCGCGCTGCCTCTCCTCTTTTTACAATCGTTAATTGTCATGCTCGTTCATTTCGCTGGACTAAGCAAGCCAGCTTTCCCCCCACGCGAGCCTGCACACCCACACATTCCCAGCGTATACACGTGTACGCATAACTGGCCGGTTATTTAACGCAAGTTCAAACGTGACAAACGGCCCCAGTGGCCAAGCTACCTCAGAACACCCTACGCCGCCCCCTCTATCTCTCTCACCCCTCCACGCCGTTTCCCTTGCATCGTATATACAACTTAGCTCTCTCTCGTGGGCGCATGCTAAATAAGCTAAGCTCTCAAGGTTTTTCCACGGCCTGCGGAATACACCCTTTATACCTAGCCACGGTTGCAGCCTCTCTCACCCCAGCCTTCACTCGACGCTTTTTGTACGATGTAGCCTATAATACTTACTATCTTTTATTTTCTGGAGAACAACCCTGCGGTCGAGATCGTAGGCTCGTTCTCTACTTTACGTCCCATCGATTTGCGTTGGAAAATAAGAGCATTGCGCATTAAATTTATCGAGGACCGCATTGATATGCAATTGCTTCGACAGACGTAAAAGTAACTGACTCATTCCATACCCAAATTCTATTCAATTAAAAAAAAAATTAAAAAGATGCCCAAACAACCTAGTTCATTTTAAAACAATAATAATCGAATGACACTCGGGACACGTGTATCCGACTAACCAGAACTATCAGGTGCGACGCGTCGATCAAGGTGAGAGTATACGGATGCGCCTCTGCGACGCAGCGCGAATGATCACGGCAGCAGCGGTAGTAGTAGTTGTCGTCGTTGGCTTGATTGATAGCGGTTTGATTCGCTGGCTGCGGGGCTGCTCTCTCACTCTTGCGTTTTCCGCTCGGCTCTGATCGTTTATCATCGGGGGGAGGCCGCGGCAGAGAGCTCCCCGACTACAGCTCTGTTCGCTGAGTGCTGTCTCTTTGCCACCTTCTCTCTCTCTTATCCGGCATCTCTCGGCATCTGTCGCCTGTCACCCCTTGTACCCGGGCAACTCTCAGACACGTAGTCCTACACACCTATTCAATCGGCGCCTTCGCCCTCGGCTATTGATACTTCTCGCCTCCCTCTTTCTTCCTCATGTCTCTAGTACTCGACGTTTCGTTTGCTTATACTTCATTTTTCCATCAATCGACTGATTTTTTATAAACATTTTTCGTTTTATTTATTTTTTTTTTAAAAGAATGGAAAGGTCCGATGGAATTAGGTGTGAAAAAGAATCAAAATGTTTCCGAGCGAGACTGTGTTTACATACGGATTAAAGAGAGCCGAGTAATCAGAAGATGTAAAAAAAGGAAGAGAAAAGTCATCTTTGCTGACGGCTTCAACTACAATCGCGACTGTGTAATCCTCTTTGTTCGCCAAAGAGAAAGAGAGAGAGGGAGAGTCGAGGAGGAGAAACGAGGGCTGGGGAAAGGCGCATACACCGGTTCGATTAGTTTTTTCGAATAAACGTTTGTTTCCTTAACGCGCGAAATCGTAAAGTGGCGACATGTGAAACTGAGAGATATAGAAACGATAAAACGAAAGGAGGAAGAGCCCCGCGCGCGGCGGCTGCAGAGAGTACGAAAATTCACGCGTGAGCCCCACTCTCCTCTCACCCTCTCTCTCTCTCTCTCTCTCTCTCTCTCTCTCTCTCTCGGGCTAACTAAGATTTAAGTAACGATCGCCGCGAATTAACGGAATTTTCACTTAATTGTTATCCCAGGCTTCGACCCTATCTTTTTTTTTCTTCTTGCGCCATATTGTAACGGGCATTTTTTTACCGCTTTTCGAAAGCTACTAAGTCATTTGAGATCGGGCGCGTGTTATCATTTTTAACGAATACATTTTTAACTATGCAGAGATCTACTTAAAACCAAAAGTAATTTCATTTAAAAAACAAAATACCTGAACAACAAGAGATGTAAATTTTGCGAGCATCGATACGAATTGATAGGAGAGGATGTATAATTCTAAAAAAAGAAAATGTTATTCGTGTCAGGCGAAAGAGAGACTGTGTGTGTGTGTCTGGGGGATCGGATGCTCGAGCGCAATGTCGAAAGGGGAAATAAAAGGGAAAGAAAAAGAAAGAGGTGGAACGAGCAGAGTGAAGGGGGGGGGAGAAAAGCCAGTAGTAAAAGCAAGCGCACGGTAAGTAATTAACGACACATTTATTCGATATCGTTTTCTCCAAGTATTAAGAGCAGAAGAGAGAAAGAGAGAGGGAGAAAAAAGGAGAGCCAACCAGAGAGCCATGGATGGGTAGAGGGTGAACCGGAAGACGAGGATGAAGAGTAGCCGAGTGTAGCCGAGAACGCGAGAGACGAAAATGTACGTGCAGGGGGGGGGAGGAGGCTAGTCCGCCAATGAAGTAGCCCTTCCCCCTCCGACCAGCTCTTCTCGCTAATAGGAAGTGCTAACGGTGATACTCTCGAATGTTCCCCGCACAGTGTCTCTCTTTCTTTTACCGATTTTCCAGCGAACCCCGAGCCTCGAGGCTACTTCGCTTCTTTCCATTAATTTTTGCTGAGCGCCCCCGCCTGGTTAATATGCATTAAGGGAAGGGGCTCTCGATGACTGGGGGATGGGAGCTTGTAAAAGACGAGAGATGTAAGGGAATGAGAGAGAGAACGGGCCTGTGTGTGTTACGTTGAAAGCAGGAGGTGAAATGTTGGAGCTTTGCGCGTTTGTATGGATAGGGTATTTGATGGGGTATTTTTGAGCGTAAATGTTGCGACTGTTGTATTGTGTATTATTTTCTTTTTGTTTTCTCTTCAATGTTTTGTTTTTCGTTTCGAAAACTTCAAATTAATTACACGTTTGCTAAACTTCGTTAACGCTTTCGAAATTGTCAAGGAAAAATCGTGCTAGCTTCAGCTTTGCGTCATGGCGTTATCTCCAACGTAAACTTTACATTTAAACAATTTTTTTTCGAGGCTACGTCTTTCTAAGCAATTTTAAAAAGAAACAATTTTCCGCTTAACAAATTACTAAAAAATACGAAAAATGAAAATTACGCCGGTGTAAACGCGATAGAAACATTTAAAAAACTTCATCCTTTTACTATGCACAAATAAATGATTTCATCTATCCTTAAACAAGAACGCAACACGTCTGTAACGAATAAAAAGGAAAAAAAACAATGGAGCTATCGCGGTACGCGACTAGCCGAGGCACCAAGCATACCGCGAGTCGGCAAATCCCTAAACGGTCGGCTCCGGCGCAGCAAGTAGAGAAGATCGCGTGGGTGTCAGACGGCGGTGAGAGGAAGTAGAAGGCAAGAGGGGCGTAAGGAGCCCGCGAAAGCCCGAGGGCGTAGAGAGCCCGAGGAAAAGATATATACACGCCAGAAGATGGAGGTAGGGGGAGGGGTGGTGGGCCGCGGACGCTCGCAAATCACTTTAACTGCGGCGTAGGAGCAGTTCCGAGCCGCTAATGGCGTCAAGCGTGTCTCAGATACCAGCCTGGGGTCCAGCCTCTACGCCGCAGCGTCGTCGTCCTCGCGGCCAGCAGGAGCCGCCGCCGGCATAGGGCCGCTGTGGAAAAGGAGCATAACTCGGCAGATGTAAATCAAGACGGTGTAAATCCAACCCCTACCTTAACCCTCCAGCAACAGCAACCTCGATATCCTCCGTCTCTAGTAAGGCTCTCTCTCTCTCCCGTACACCGCGGCTGCGAGAACGATTATGGGCGCGAGGCCCGGATGATTTGTCGATGGACGTGGGACTGTCAATTAGTCGTGATCTAGCGCTTTTGGCCATCCGATCTTCCGGATGGAGAGCAGGCTTATTCAGTTTTACTCGGTCGTAGGCTATCGGTCGCGCTTTCCATCTTTTTCTCTTCTCTCTTTCAAATCGGTAGGAAGAGAAAGACCGATGTCCATTCTCGTCGGTAATACTTTTCGGCAGTTGGTAGACAAGATCGGCGAGAAACGATATTCCACGAGAAAGCGTTAATGAGGAGTAGATTAATGCGATTAGAAAGATGTAGCCGAGAGGGGGAGTCGCTATCTGGGCAAAAGTTTTCCAACGAGCCGCGCTAACGGAGTTTTGCGAGCGCAAGGTGTCATTATCCAGTCGAGAGCGGCTCTCCGGCTTTTCCGGATGCTCGGCTATATGACGCGCGTTTAATGTCCAAAGGGTGGAAAAGGAGCGGCCGGAGAGGGAGGGGGGGGAGAAGCAGAGGCGAAAAGCCGGTCCTCGCTCTCGAGAGTTGCTGGCCGAAAGAGAGCCAGAGGGAGAGAGTGGCGCAGCGGTGTCCGCCATCCGTTACATCTATAAATCTAAGATAACAATATTGCCGAGCGTCTCGCGCTTGGCTGGCCGGTCGGCGGGGGCCAGTAATGAATGTTTGTACGGCGACCATTAGCGCGAGCGCATAGTCCCTCTCCTCCCCCTCTCTTTCTCTTTCTCCCTTGCTCTCGCTCGTGTTACCGTGCGCTCTGGGTGTGTGCTGGGATAGGAGGATGGAGCGAGAGGCCCCGTAAAACCATTTCGCACATGTGGGACTTCGTCTTTAGCTTCGCATTAAGGCTCGTCTGTGAGAGCAGAACAACTGAATGGCTCGCGGGCTTTTACGCTCTTTTAGAATGTTTGGCTTATCTTTCAAACGTTACTGCCTCTCCTTTTTTTCTCTCCCTCTCTCTCTGCCCTTGGCAGAGATCGACGATTTCGCAAATTTGTTTTGGTTATTCCGCTTTGGCTTGTTTTTCGAAAATTATTTTCACGTCGTTACGCCTAATTTTCTCTTTGTATTTGTCTTTCGAATAGAAACCGTTTTTTTTTAATTTAAATTATAAAATATTTTTTTAAAAAAAGCTCTACAATGTCAAGTTTACTTTTTCAGTTTTTCATTTTTTATCTGTACATTGGTTAAAGCTATTAAGTTTACGATAAGAAACAGAAATATAAAAACTCGAATTATTGAGTCATAACAATGAACATTTTCAGCTATTGAAGAAATAATGCTGAAGAAAATAATAAAAATCTTCAACTTTGCAAAAGTTAGAACAAAGAAAAAAATTAATTACCTACATCTATTTTATATAAGTTACTAAATAATTTAATTTTTGTTATATATACGATTTTTTATAAATATCTTTCGTTTTTAAACAATGTACATACTTTTTTAAACAAAAGGTCATAATGGAAAAGTTGCTTCTTTTTGCATCAAATTAATGATGCATAAGAGCCAAATCGTGGGTAATAAAATTGTAACGATTTTCAAGCACATTTTGGAAAAGTTTAAATAAAGGCGCCTTCAATAAGCATTCTGTTATTTGCCACAAATTAGCGCAGGCAACTCACTTGAAAATGCATTTCTGGAAATTTGCATTAATCGTCCTTCTGGCCAGCGTTTTAATTGACGTAAGTATATTTTTTAATAAAATATTTCTTAAAGTTACTCTCTCATATTAATAGTCATCCCTTTGACTTATACGTATGAGATAACTTATTGGATTTTTAAAAATCCCTATTAACTTACACTAAAATAATGAAAAATATTAAATGATTCTAGGCGTCGCCAAAAAAGCCTAAGAAGTCCGTATCTTCTACAACGGTAAGGATAATAATTATTTCATTGCATTCGTGCAATTATTTAAACAAAAATTGAAAATCACATTTTTTGAACATTAAACACACGATACATAACTTATTAAACTTATTATTAAAAAAATTCTAAATTGAGAATTTACAATTATTTTATTATTGTCATATTTAAAATATTTGATTCTTATAAGTTATGATTTGAAAATTCAATTAAACATTCTTTTAATTTTTGCAATTATTTATTTTCAGCCCGCTTCAAGTGATTCATCGGTAAGATTGAAGTTATTAAAAATACTAAATATTAATTATACAATTGCCAATTACGTATTATAAAAAGCATTGTTATTTGTTTTGTTGAAAATATAACATATTGTTTAAAATACAGGAAAGTTCAGAGAGCAGCAGTAGCAGTGAAAGCGATAGCTCAGTAAGTGCAATGAATTAGTTTTATAACTCTTGGTTCATAAATTGTGCCGAATTAAAGTTTCAACTTTAATTTTTTTTTCTAGTCCAGTGGAGACGTCGAATCGGTAATGTAGCATAACATTTTTAAATGTTTTATAGCGTGAAATGTAACACTGTTAGTAACACATCATTTTTTTCCATTTCTAGAATGAAGTAGTGAGTCGCAAGAAAGCGGTAAGTTTCTTAGAAATTTAATGATTTTTTGGCATTCGCTAATAAATGACCAACAGTGGTGATCGTAAAGCACGAACTACTGTTGGAGCGACGTTAACAAGCATCAAATATTCATAATAATATTATAATATCTTTACAGACTTCCAAAGTCGTTCAAAAGAATGTTGAAGCTGATCTCATTCGGCAAATCGTAAGTTGAAACAAAATTTTAACTACACTTGTTCTGTTATTGTTAAATGTAATAATTGTACGTTTGTTTCTAGAATAAGGGACGAATAACGAGCAAGAGCTTGGACCAAACGGTGAACACCATCGAGAAGGAGCTGAACAATGCATACAATTATGTGTTCGACAGTATCTCTTCATGGTGGGACAAACTGAATGGCAAGGATAAACTACGACGAGAACTATTCCAACTGACGAGCGACCTTCAAAATCTCCAATCAAAGAGCCAACGAGAGGTGAAGTTACTACAAGAGGAACGTGACGCTGCAATCGAAGATTTGCAAAAGCAGATCGATGACGTAACTATCGACTACAATGGCCAAATCCAAGCTAAACTTGACGATGTTCAGAAACAAATTTACGAGAAGAATAGGAAAATTGAAGAAATCACAGCTAAGTTGAATAAGTAAGGCCGTGTCATTATAAAACACAATGTTTTATGAATTATTTAGATGAATAAATCTACAACGAATTGAAAATAATTTTATCGTAGTTTTTATTATAATTTTTACTTTTTTTAAATTAATTTATTTTAGAAAGACTCGATTAAAAGAAAATCGACAAATTACATGAAGCATTCACGCAAAACTTAAAAAATCTAATAATGAAAAATCTCTACGCGTTCATAATATTTTCATCAATTTTCCAAGCATCAGGCGTCTGATTAACCACTCGTTTCTCTCTTTTTATCCATCTCTTTCTTCTCCTCCCTCCACCGCCCCCCACCCCATCCCCGGCATTCTCTGATGAAAATAATTCATCGAAAGTTCATTCCGCGCGCTCCGCCGCGCTTATTATTATGCCCGCGGTCCGCGAGGCAAAAGAGTAATTCAATGGAAAGTATAAATATTCATTCGCTGGAGATTTTATAAGTGCGTGACACACAACTCTCGCGACTCTCGCTCCGCAACTGTGATTTACAGCGACAAAATAATAATTTAATTTCGCCGCATTTTGGCCCGGGCCCTGCACCTTCCGCAGCGACAAAAATAATAAATAATTTTCGCCCGCGTTTTCCGATCGCCAATGTCGATTCTCGGCCCCCCCACCCATCCTCGGAGCGCACTCGTTTTCACGGATTGCTCTTTTACCTACCACCTTCCCCCAATCTCACCGCCGATGTTTTTTTCTTTTTTTTTTGGCCAATACGCGCTCGACAATATTTTTATTTGTCATTTGTTTAATCGGAATAATGTTTGGCAGTGCCGCGCTTATTTTACTGTGCGTTTTACTTTTTATGCTGGGTTCCCATTCCCACCCTTTCGTGCACTCGAGAGCGCGCGTGAGGAAACATACGCCCGATTTTTCGATGCCAATAATGTCTGCGAGCATTTCCACCGATAACAACTAAAAGCGAAAGCAATGATTTTGATTGTCTGTTTAATTATACTTTTATAATTGAGCATTTATTTAGGCTCTTTTGTTCGGTGACTCGCTTGGCCCTCTGTGTATCGTGACAAGCCGACCGGGCAAGCGTTTTAACATAATACTTTCAAATAATCGTAAAATGAAAATAAAGAGATAAATGTATTTCGTTTTTTTTCATTAAATTTATTAATAATAATAAACAAACAACGGTAAAGGGTACGCGCTGGATACGAGTATCAAGGATTGCGGCATATATTTTGCGAAACGTACAAACGAGATTTGCAGTAGTACGAGTTCGCGGTTTAGTCAGACCTACATGATTTTGTTCTGATGCCAATATTATATACAAAACAAATTTCATATCTTGGTTTTTTTATTAATATTTGCATGAAAATTGAGATGTATATCAATAAACGTAATATACACGAAAAAGTTATTACCAAATCATAGACACGTAAAAATTAGTGATACCCAAGCGATGAAACAAATTAATTTGACTACTCGTGCCTAGACTCGAAGTTAGTATATCTTTCTTATTTTACTCTCTGTCGTAACGTTAATTTTTGAATTCTCGTAAAAGGTAAATTCACAGGTAAAAGAGAGAGAGAGAGGGAGAGAGAGAGAGAGAGAGAGAGAGAGAGAGAGAGAGAGAGAGAGAGCGAGAGAGAGAAAGAGCAGGAGGAGGTACAAATAATCTGATAAAAAGCAGCAGCTCTTAACAGCGCAATCGTGAAAAGTTAGAGAACCGAGTGTCGGCATGGTAGCTGGTAGTGCGGCGCGCATCACATGCCCCTCCTATCCAGGAGTGAGCAAAACAAAAGCTAGACGTGCTTTTGCTGGGGGAGAGGCGCGCATAGCCCCTCAAAAAAGAATGAAATAAAGAGCAAAAAATACGGAGTAGCGAGGAAAAAAAGAGCAAGGAAATAAAGAAAAGCAGAAACTTAAGAACAGCCTGTTTTTGCTTGGTGCCAGAGGTCGGTGAGCGGCCGGGGGGGATAGGGAGGATGGATAAACCGAAGGTCTCGGTGCTCTCCTTGTCGGTGCGCTGCTGCTGCATGCGCGCTTTCGCTCGTTCGCGTTGAAAATTGAGATTCACCATATTAGA
Organism: Anagyrus pseudococci; assembly: GCA_030522585.1. Classification (NCBI taxonomy): domain Eukaryota; kingdom Metazoa; phylum Arthropoda; class Insecta; order Hymenoptera; family Encyrtidae; genus Anagyrus; species Anagyrus pseudococci. Next base: position 30,430 of record JAPYYQ010000474.1, read on the forward strand.
GGGACCGCCGTAGGGACGAGGCAGAGGGCTGGGAGGTGGAGAAGAAGAAAGGATAGGGGGTTAGGTTGAGGCGCAGGGTAGAGGGTACGAGGGGATACACTGGCGAGCGAGCGAGCCGGAAAGAGGGACGAGAAGAGAGAGAGAGAGAAGTAACCGCAGTTTATTGGCCACGGAGTCTGCGCGGCTGATACAGCCGCGTAATATTCCGTAATAACAATGATTTGGTGTGCGGGGCTGCCGCCGGCTGAGTCTTCCTCTCGCGCGCGCGTGCCCGCAGCCACATACACACATAGGCACACGCATACAGACAGAGCCATCCACTCCGACGCTATCGTCCTTTTCCCGTCGGCCGGCTGGTTGTTGTAACTACGCCGACCTCTCTCTCTCTCTTCTCCAGCCACCCCCCAACCCCTCGAAGCCCCGCTCTATTCCTGGCATGCGGCTGCGCGCGTCCTTTTCTCCCGGCGTCGTCGGCGCTTCTTCCCGCGCGCGGCTGGCCCGAGCGAGCCAGAGCTCAGCCCCTGCTGAGGGAGCGAGATACTACACAGCCGGAGCCAGCGGTAGCGGCTCGGCGTGAGTTAAGCGTTTAATAAGCTTAATCACGCGACAGATCTGTGAGATACAACTTGCTTCGCCGCTCTCTCTACCGCTGCACCGACACCCCCGCCCCCTGGATCCCCCTCCACCCCCGACGCTCTCCCGAGCCATTTTCACTCACCGCCTGCTTCCGCAGCCCCTCTCCCTCCCGAGCCCCATCCTCTTCACGCCGGCGGCTCGCTCGCGCGCTTGTACCATCTGCTGTTAGTATTTTACCAGCGGTTCTCTACGAATGCCGCGCTATTAACGGAAACTGTTTATTGCTCCGGCGGATGGTGGAATCCTTCGGATTACGCCGTAGTCGCCATTACAATGCCCTGCCCCCCCTCTCACCTACCACACGCCCGCTCTCTTCTTCATCTCCCACTACTCTATGCTCTCTCCTCTCTCTTTCCCTCTCTCTCTCGATGCGATTATATGCTTCTACAAGATAATACAAGAATCCTCATCCTTGTCTTTTTTGCGGGATCCCTTTTCTTCTCCATTTGAATTCTCCCATTGATGTATTACCGATTTCGTAGCAGAATTAATACGAAAAAAGAAAAATATCTTATTGCACCAAGTACAGAACCATTTGATTTCCATTAACAAATAAGATAAAGAATCGAATTTTCAAAACACTCGAATTGTTATACAAAAAGCCGCGTCGTCCAAAGACGCGCGCGCAAGACCTATCGCGCCATAAATTTAGCATAGCAATCGGCAAATGCTTAGCGTCAAAGCACACTCGGCCCTGCGCTTGTGACCCTTTGACTCTTCCCGGTCCAGTCCTGGTTCCACCTCATCCCCCCCCATCATACGAAATAAGTTCGCCCTCGGAACATTGATCAGGCGGCAGCGGATGGCGAACAATGGGCGAATCCCGCGGATATTCGAGCGCTCTCTCTCTCGCGAAAGTGCTCCCAAGTCGTCGACTTCCGCCCGGGGGACTTTGCCGTGAGAGAGGGCCGATTCATCTTGGCCCGCCGTATTCCTATTCGCGCGGCTGCCGAGCCAAGTCCGATTCCCCTACACCTACACGTGGATTTTGCGACGATGCGTTTAAGAGGCCCTTCTCCAACTCTCCGTTGTCTCGACTCAACGCTCCTGATTTATTTGCGATTTCGACGTTATTACGTTTGATCAATCGGCGATTATGGAAAATCAAGGAACGATTCTATTAATCTTTAGAATTTTTGAAATACAACGAATATTTTTGCGCTTAAAGCTCGGCATCGAAATCGGCAAAGTTTGCTCGCGTGCTGATGCCGAGCTTTCGTCGGCTCGTTGACGACACTGAGCAATGACGCCCCTGAGACGTATCCGCAAGCTTTCGGCTGGGCAGGTGTGAGCTTGCGCTCGTTGACAAATGCACTCGTCCTCTCCGGAGCAATCCGGAAGCTTCGCCCGGAGACGCGCGCATGGCTTGTGCAACTGCTCTTTCTCCCCTTGACGAATGACTCTTAAATAGCTCAAGTTGCGTTGGGCGACTGTAATAATGTTTATCTCGTGTCTATCTCATATACTTATATTTGGATTACAATTTATTCGTAATTTACATAAAAAAATTTCAAATAATTATTTTAATTCATATTTTTACGTTTGCTAAAAGTAAGCATTTATCTTTCAACAGGACGTCATCTTGCACGATCTCTCTCCAAATAACGTCCACGAGATCCTCGATAAAGTAACACCAGCAGCTCTTCCCCGTGAGTACTAAATTCAACGCTAATTATAAAAAGCAGACAAAGTTAAATATCCAGTTCAACAGTTGGGCAAACTCATTTAACGGCCAAGTTTTCCTCAGCCCTCGGGAAGGTAAAATTTAAAACGCCCTAAGCTTCGGGAGCAGGCCAAGTCTCAAGAGCGTCACACCTTTATATCTGCGCGGAGGGAGAGGGGGAGGTCTTGACGGAAAGTGCGCGAGACAAAGCCGACAAACTCGATCTACCCAGCTATTTTCCTTTATATCAGTCTTTTCAAGCGAGTCGCACGCAGAGAGGAGGGGAGGAGACGTGGCCTAACCACTAAAGTCGAGCTTTGAAAAGTCGAGCTTGGATAAAGGACAGGGCGATCACAAGGCGGCGCTGGCGACGACGAGAGCGAGATAATTAGAAAAGACGCGCTTAGTCCGCCTCCTCGTCCGCGCGTATGTTTAACCAGCTCCAAGTGGCAGCAAGAGCTGGCCCTTCCCTCGGGGGAGCACTACTCTCCCGGAAATTGCTTAACTTTTCTCGACTTTTCGCCTTTGCCCGGCAGCCCCACCAGTCTCTCGCGCTCTCTAAGGCAATTGAAATCAAAACTCGCGCTTTTTCTCTTCACGTCTACCAGCTCTCTGATTTCTCTGTAAGCTCTACCCTCTCTCTCTCTTTCGTAACGCGAGCCTAACGTCTCTTGGCTGCCCTTCGCTATCTCAGATTTTCTTTCTCGTATCGCGAACGCACCTGTTAAAATTTAAATTTGAATTTTCCTCGCGTCAGTCACAAGTTTTGCGATTGTTTTCTCTATTCGACTATCTTACGATAAGAACAATATTAGTTGGCAAGCATATAACTATATTTTAATATTTGCGAAAAGTTCACTTTTGACGACACGTCAATTAGTAGCAACGTTAGAAAAAAACAAAGAAAAAGAAAGCAACGAAATCAACGGCTGTAACAATGCGTCGTAACAAAAGCTTTTGCGAGCTTTGTGGAAGAAAAACAAATACGCGCGCTCAATCAGCAGGGCTAATAGCCTCGTTCGCACGAGAGTAGCCCGAACGACAAATCCATAGCCATCAGCGGGTCGGAATGAAGAAGTAGATGTAAACCGTCGCCTCCTAATGATTGCATTAAAGTAAACGAGAGCGTTCGCGGCTCTGGAGAAGAGTGACGGAGAGGCCGGGCTGCCTCGAGTCGACGTCGAGCTGGCAATCATCATTAATTCACCATTCCTGACAAATGACTCCCGGACCACCGGGGTGTAGAGAGACAGAGCGAGAGAGAGAGAGGAAGAGCAGCTTGGCGCGGAGACCTCGTCGTCGCGCCGAGAACGCGATTAATTTTTCTCTCTCCCCTCGCAGCCAAAGCGTCGTGGAACTACCTCTCTTGTCCCTGCCTCCGCTTGGCGCGCGAGCTTGCGTGCGCCACGGGTGATTCTCTGCTAATGCGACTAATTAAGGATCCGCCCCCGATCTCTCTTTCTCTCTTCTTGCTCCCTTCGTCTCCTCTCCCTATCTCTCTCTTTCTCCCAATATCTCGGTAATTCTGTTTTTGTTTTTCTCCCTCCCAATTTTTCGTGGACCAACTCGAAAGGCTGCTTTCTAAATCAACGCTTTTTTCCCGTCCTTACCCTATAATTCCTCCAATCTTTCATGACACTTACCGATTGGAGGTTTGATTAGTTCCAAAAAAAAAAAAATCAAGAATATCAAGAAAAAACGATCGAAATCCGTCGTGCGGCAAATGATTCGGTATCGCGCGTTTAAAAAGCAGTCGGAAAATCACGCAGGTTGTAAAGTATCGTTAAAGCGAGCTCGGCTAAAATAAAAAGCTCGTAAACATCCGATAAGACCCCGGGCTGGTAGCGCGAGGTTGAGAGGTAAGGTCATCCCCTTCGGAAAAGTAAAAATCCCTGGGGGTAGTAGCTGCGTAACATTGGCATGGATCCGGTTCATCCGCAGCGATGACGGCATTGTCGGACAGCGTGGCCGGGGGGGGGGGAGGACGGAGGTGTCGGGGGTCGAGAGATAGGACGCGTGAAGAGCGAGGGGGGGGGGCGGGTGGCAGAGAGCCGCATAACGGCCGGTCCAGCAGCAGCGGCATTGATACGGCCGGATCACGCGGCTGGGGGGCCGCTCCCGTAGCCCCGATGTGTTTTACGGCCCCGGAGGCTTAGCGCGCTATCGAGGCAGCCAGTCAGGCCGCCATCACTCGGCGCCCGGGCAGCACGCGCGCCCACTGACGGTAATAGTCACTATATCATTGGCTCTCCGTAATACCCCGCTCCCTCTCTCAGGCCATCGCAAGCCCCGTGTCCGTCTGCCCCCGCAGCCCGTCCTCACCGAGAGCGCCTCCTGCTTTTGCGCTCGTTGCTTTTCGCCCGCCCCCCTCCCCACGTTTCGTTCGGCTTTCTCTCTCGCACACGCTATGCGCGGCTAGGTATATATGAAGTTTCTCCTTCATTAACTTATTGGCTTATTCCGCGCGACAATTTATACGCTCGCCGGGGCAGTAGCGTATCTAACGGCTCTCTCGCTTGATACGATGTTGGTCCGCCTAGTGCACCCCCCCCCCCTGTACTCCCCGCGCGCGCTGGCTGTCTCTCCCGGGGATCTCACTGGCTTTCGTGACGTTGCCCGTTGCACTGTTTACGATTCGACGGATTTCTTTTATTTGATTGTTTACTGGCCGCTGCGAAAAAGCTTGACAGTGGTCGTGTTCTTTTCGTTTTTCATGCGAAAAGGATACTTTATAATATGCGCTGGGGTTTGGGAAAATATATCGCGGATGCTCGTAAATTTTGGACGATACGCGTCGTTTTTGTGATTAACGGTAGTAAGTAGTAATAGTTGCGTCATTAACGTCGATTTACCGCTAAACGTGAGTTTGAAGTTCACGTGCATGTTATGTTTTCAAAATGTAATAACTATTTTTTAAAAAAAGCTCGATAGAAAAAAAAGAAACTCGCGCAAAACGAGTATTTTGTACGTATACCCAAAATATACTTACGTAATCTCGACGGCGCGTACATAATTAATTGCACGTCTGCTTAATCGTCGTTTCCATTCGCACCGACGTGTGTATAAATTAATCTAATCGGCCGGAAAAGAAGTAGCGCGAGTAGACGGACTGGGAGGCAGAGGATGAACACGCGGCGGAAGAGAGCGAGAGAGATGCAGCAGCGGAGCTCGGACCCTCTCGCGGGAGTCGTCGTGGCGAGCCTGAGACAGGAGTAGGCGAAGCGACGAGGGAGTGGCGGCGGCGGGGGGGGGATAGCCGGTGCTGTCCCGAAAGATATCTATGTAAGCGCCGTGGCGTCAGGACGTCTCAGTAAATCTGGAGCTACGTGTCTGAGCCGCTGCCGCTGCTTCCGACGACGTCGCCCGGTTAAATCAGCCCGAGTTAACTCAGTCTCTCATCCGACACGGGGGGCCGTTTCCGGGCGCCATCCTCCTCCTACTCCATCTCGTGTTCTTCTTCTTTGCGCTCGGCTCGCGCTGACAAGTCGACCGTTCCTCCCGCGCGATGGAAAACGTCCCCCGCGTCTCTCGCTTTCCCGAGCGAAATTTATTCCTTCGTCCGCGTCCGGCGAATCCAAGCCTTGAGACACAAATAAATCCTTGGTATATATTGCGTGCCGTTCTAAGCTCGTTTGGCTATAGTAGCGATTTAATTGTTCGGCTTCCTTCGCCTGTCCCTTCGGCATTCTAAGTTTTGTGATTAACTAAATTTGACGTAATTAATGAACTAGATCTTACGTTTTTTCACCTAACTTTGAAAGCTCACCGAGTGAAAAGTGAAAAAGCTCAGTTGCTAAATAGATGAAAAGTGTGCCAGATCATGGCCGTACGTCAAGGGCAATAGCCGAAACGTTAGTTCAGCAGGTCGTGGTCGCAGTGTAAAATAAAAGAAAGCCCTTGCGGACGCTCCCTCCTCTCTCTCTTTCTCTTCGTCCAATCTAAGAGCTGCAACCTTAGCAAAATAAAGAGCCGCGGCCGAGCGCTGTAGATTCCGGCCCGGATCAAGCCATCTGCGTCTCTTTTTACCCGAACCCCGAGCAGCGCTCGTGTGGCAGCGTAATCCCCGAGCAGTAGAAGAGAGGAAAAGGAGAGAGAGAGGAAGAAGAGGAGCTGAGGAGGCGGTGGGTCCAGGGGTGAAAGACGGAGAACTGCTGTCTTGCGAGGCCGGTAAAGAGAGAGAGAGAAAGAGAGGAGCGAGGAGTGATTTGTCGGAGGGCTGCACCAAGAGGACCTCGGAGTCCGGCTCTCTTAAAATGAGAAGACAAATAATCGAGGCGGTAGCGGCGGCGAGCCGAAGAAGAACGTAGGAGGGGCTCAGAGGAGCGAAGCCGAGCGATGGGCCTTCCCTCCTTCCCCCCGGCTCTAACTAGACGCAATCAGCCGAGCGGCCGCCGGCTCGACCCAATGAAGACTAACAGCGAAGCGTCGCCGGGGCAAGCTCCGAGGCTAACCAGAAGTAATGCCGCCGCCGGATCAATCTCTCCCGGCCCGACTTTCTTAGCCAGCCTTGACCAATCGCACCCCCTACCCCAAGCACACACAGCTCCCACTGGGCTACTGCCGTCCCTCCTTCACCCTCCCGACGCGCTTCCTTCGTTCCATCCTTGTCCCGTTGCTGCAGCCCTCGGTAACCGCACGACGCGTATATACTTGAGCGCGACACGCCCGGGCGAACCGCCGTGAGGAGATTCATCGGCTGGTCGCCAACGCGGCTTTGCGACGCGTTACGAGCTGGCCCCCCCCCCTCCCTGTGTACGCTTGCCATTGACGGCTTGGACATCGTTTACCGCGACTCGCCCAAGGGTATATAAATGATCCCCCCGATGCGGCTTTGCTTTGCCGAGCTCATTGATTTTTATTGATTTTTGGGACTTTGGTAAGTCCTTTGAAAAACGTAAATATCATTATTCACATTTTTATTTTTATGTCACTGCTTCATATCTCACAACAAAATCATACGACTATGATCGGTCGTGTTCGCCACATCCTAGTGTTCTCGCCTGTACGAGTAAATAGAAAAAAGGAAGAAGAAAAACAAGTAGCCAAGCGGCGAATGAAGTGTACGCCATCCATCCACGTGGACCGCGGCGGCTGCTATGGGAGCGTCGAAATCCGATCGTAATTTCGGCCGCGCGATGCTCTCACCTCGGCTAATCCATTCATCCTCCACTCTCGCTGTACTCTCTCATCGCTTTCGCTTCGCCTTTTTCCGCTATCGTTTCAACGCCTCGCTTTGTCTTTCATTTACTCGTTCGTTTCTCGCCCCTTTTGCTTCCTGCTTTTTTACTCTCGCTTTTTTTTTAATTTTCTTATTTTCGCCCGGCTCTTGCGCGCATATTTTATAAAGCTTTTGTTCGGTACTTCTTGCTCTTGGCGTTTCTTATACATTTCGGCTCGATTCCTTTGTTTCGATGATATTGTTTTTTCTTCTTCGGCTCCTGCAGCTTTATCAATACTTTTGTTTTTTTTTACACTATCTTTCGATTGTTCAGTTAAATATTGATTTTGTTGGATGAGACTCCGTTGTTTTGATGTACGTATGTCATATCATTTGCAACGGTTCGTAACATTACTTTGTCATAACAATATCCGTTTTTCTTCAAGTTGCACCAAAAAAAAAAAAAAAAGGATTAAGTCAAGCAAGTCACAAAATTCAGTCAATGATCGAACATTTTTTTCAAAGTTACTCCTCGATAACCCTTTCAACTTTGCCTAGCTCAAATCCCACACGGCTTCATCCAAAAAGAAAGCATCGTCTCGCATTCGATTTCTCCTTTCGGGAAGCCCGGTAAAATTTCCAAACAAACTCTAACGTAGTCGAAAGCTCAGAGGGTCGCGGTCGCTCGGGGCTTAATTGCTCCTTCCGCGTCTGCAGTTCGAATTCTTTTTTTTCTCTCTTTTTGCACCGAGGCATATCGCGCGCGGCGGCGGCATCGCGCGTATACGCGAAGCACGGATGTATCGGGAGGTGTGTGGGTGGGGGGGGGGCGGTGTATTTCAGGCCACCATGCCGGGGTAATGGATTCAGAAGCGCGCTCGCCGAAGCGCCCTGGCCTCCCCCGCAGTGTTAATAACAATCCATACTTATTGCCCGCATATTTTACCGATCCCCCGCGCTCTCTTTCCCCAGCTACAGGCTCTCTCTTGCTCTCTCTCTCTCTCGGCCGCGCGCACGCCTCCCGAAGCAGGACTCTGTATTACAACATATGGAGAGCATAAACTTTTATGGCCACCCTCTGCGGAGCTCGAACCCCCTCCCCCTCCCACCCGCCCCCTCCCTTTCGCCGTTCTCCAACCCTACCAACAGCAGCTTGCTCCTCTTCCTTCTCTCCTTTTTTCCCGCGTAAGCTTCCTAGCTCTTTCGAGCTTCTCTTTGTCTCTCTCTCTGTTTCCCTTCCTCTCTTTGCTCGCCTCTCCCTTCCTCTACTTTCGCTAATTACGGAACGACGCCAGGGATATCGGGGGATGAGTCTGCGCTGGCTCTGGCCACGATCGTCCCGAGATATACGCGGAGCTTTTGCGCGAGCACGACTCCTCGTCGTTGTCTCTGCTCTTTGTGAGAAACGTAACTTTTCTTACGTTTCTGCGGCCCCTCTCCCCCTCTCCGCGATTACCCCGGAAATCTGCTGGCGTCCTCTGTTTACCTGCTGTTTCGGCGAATTTTAAATTTTACACGACCCTCGTATACTCTACCGGTCTTAACTTTTCGGCGTAATTTGAGCTTTTTTTTGCGTTTTCAGAATAATGCAATTCGAAAAGTTTGCTTGGTAGATTGATGAATTTTTTTTAACGAATTTTTATAAATACGTAAGTGTTTATATGTAAACGATAATCTCTATTTAAATTTACGAAGCATAATAAGTAGTAACAGTCGACAACAGTAAGACAACTAGCTAAAAATTACAATTAGCAAAAATCATTAAAATTTAAAGAATAAGACGTTAAAAAACCGTTTAGTCGAAGTAAAGCACAAAATTATGAGAATAACATGACGGAGAAAGCGAGGCGCTTACGATAGTTATATTCGTGACTCCGCGTGGGACTTGCAGCTACGCACACGTGTCTCGATTGGCATCGTACAGTAGCTCGCTTCCGCATGGTTGTGTCGTCGCGGCTTTAGCTATCTCGGCTTGCCGGCCCGATGCGCTCGAGGGAGCGATTGCGCGGAGCAAGGCAAAGGGGGAGGAAAGGTGGAGGAAAGAGGAGAAAGGTTCGAGAGAGCATCGAAAAGGTGGCGACGCCGAGCGCGGCCTCGTAGATCACGTACGTCTCCTCCTACAGTCTCGCTCTTTCTCTCTCCCCTATCAGCCTCCCCTGCCCCCGACCAAGTGGGGGGGGGGGAGATAGAAGCTCTTCTCTTCCTTCGCGGGCTGGCAGACGACGCCTGGACACGGAGGGAAAATTGCTTCTGGCCAATGAAGCCTGTCGCCCGATGATGAACGCTCTCGGCGTTAAAACTGACGGGGCCGAGGGAGGAGCGGCTATGGGACGTGTTGAATTTGACGCCGTATAGGACTGCGAGCGGCGCCGAGGAGGAGTAGGCTGGAGGGAGGGGGAGGATTTGTGCCCGCGTTAAAGCGCTCTCGGATGGAATCAATCGGAAGGTTATTTTGCAGCTGAAATATTTTTCCCTGTGTTTTTTTCTTCAACGGGCGACCTGTGAAATTTATTAACTGCAAATAATAACGTACATTTTTGAACGAAAGGCATGGCCGACGAATGTGGATTATGAGCTGGAATTTCGAATTCTTGGAATTTTTCTTTTATTTAATTATTTGTTTCTGTTTTGTTAAAATTCAATCCAACATCTTATTGAGACCGTTTCGTACTTTCAACGCTGTCGAAACAATCCACGCGGCAATGCGCTCAATTAAAGCTGAGAAAGTCAATAGAAAACTTAACACGGTATAGGACTCACTCACTGTTAGAGCGCGTGAGCGCAAGCTGCGTAAACTTGAGAAAAATAAAATCCGACGCGAGTGGGAGATAGAAGCCGAGGAATGATAAGCGCGCGAGACAGAAAGTCCCGGTGAGGTCGAGAGAGAGAAAGAGAGTATCTCCGACGACCGGGAGATGCGAACTCGATCTCCCTCTCTCTCTCTCTCTCTCTCGCCCTAACATTTCGAAAGCCGAAGAGGAAGGGATGGGGCTGCGGCTCCTGTCGTACATCACTTTTATTGCAGTCTCGAACTTCCGACCGCGATTTCTACGAGTGCGGAGAGCGGAAGCACGTCAGAGTGATAGGGGCGAGGGGGGAGGGCCAGAAGAGGAAGATCGAGGCTGTGATTTCCACGGGGACTCGCCCATCATGGAATTTAATAAGCGAGTCTCTCCCCGAGGCTTGTACTGCTAACTCTCTCTCTTTCCTCTATCTCACTCTGATCTATTTGACGGACCTTCTTCTTTGGCACCTCGCGTATATTCGTGTTCGTACGTATACGTGTGCGCGGGTGAAATGCGGAATCCCAGCATAGCTATCGATGCCGCGAGTTTTTCTTTGACATATCGTTTGAAATAAATTTCATCCAACTTTTTAATTGTCGCCTCAGTTCGAACGATTAACTTTTACTTACGTCTAAATATGATGCACAATTAAATCACTCATCGTGAAAGCTACATCGATCCTGATTAAATAGTGCAATGGCCATGAGCAAAGCAGTGAAAAGCGCAGATACAATCCAAGGCTCGCGTATAGCGCGCACAATGGCCCTCGTCTTGCCGATATTAACGAACGAGAGCCCTATCGGCAGGGGCGCTCGATAATTCGAAAAAGCAAAGTGAAATTTATGCCAGTTTCGGCAATCGCCCGCACGTGCACGCGTTCACAGAGACTCGTAGTCCCGAAATTCTTGGCAGGCTGAGAATTGATGAGGTTGCGCGGATAATGGGCCGTCCTGCGCCGCGGCGAAACAAACGTCGAATAATAAATTCGTCCGGGCGTCCCTCTTTCGCCTCTCTCTCGGGCACCCACCCGGCATTACCATCCGCATCAACGTAATTGGCCATAGGGGTCGTATTACAATTTACAGCGGAGTTCGCGAGTACGAAAGAGCGCGCGACAATCGGCGCTGCTATCCGGCAATGCGCGATCTTAAATCACAATTTTGGTTAATACGCCGCGCCAGCCAACGTGTGCACACACCGCGGATGAGCACTCTGCTCTGTTCTCTTTGCGCTCAGCTGATGAATTACCAATCGCCGATTGATACGCCTCTTTGGCGGCGAGCTTCGATGCTTTATACTCGTTGATAGTGCAAAGACTCTTATTTGGAGAACACCTGCCCTTTTGCTTTCTTTCTTTTGAACCAAGATCCGTTCTTATATGCTTGGAAAGCTCGTGAAACAAGAGCCGATGAAACAGTATAGCCGCTGGCCGAATAGCGGCGAGAGTCCATCGGCCAGTCCTCGTAACGCGCCACCTTCCTACGCGCTCGAACTTTATGCGCGGCGTTATATCGGCCTCTTCCTTTCCGCCTGCTCCGCTTACGTCTGTGTACTTGCTTTGCGAATATGTTCGGAGCTTGCGATAATAGCTGACCCTCTGCTTCCGCTGCTGGTGTAGTATAAGCGAGTTGGAAAGGAGGGAAATTTTGAATGGATTTAGAGATTAGTTGATTATGTCACTTTCGCTCGATGGATCATCTTACGTTTTCTTGTATGTCCAGGTGATATGCTTTGTTGGGGGAAAAATGAATTGTGATTTATAATCAGTTTATTTAATACAAGTCTTGGGAAGTAGATTCTTGAGTTTATACCTATTTGGATTAAAAGAACGAAAGAGTTTTATTGAGTTAAGATGTGCATGACGTCGAACATAATTCTCATGATGTCGAAACTCGACGTGGGGGACTCGTGCATGACGTCACAATGAACAAATGCGACTTTTAAATCCGGTAATTCACTTCGGTATTTTCAATAATTTTGAATGAACATGTTTGAGATGCTCTTAAAAACATTACCTTCCAATTCATTAAATGTTCAATTCTCAAATAACAATCGTAAAATACGTAAATTTTGAATTATTGTATTTCTTTTAATTGCTACCTATGTACAATATTGTTTGCATTACAATAAGCTTGTATAATACTATCGCATATATCTTATATACTTTCACTTTCTATATCTTATCCCTAACGCTTATCTAATCGACATATGTACAGTAAATTCATCTTGCTGCCATGACAAGATGTTCCATCGGCAAATGTACATCAAACTCCTACGAGAATATCAAACGAATTCCATAAACAACAGTCCATACTAATTGACTTTTTTACTGAACCTTCTCAAGTTCTTGGTGTGAGGTTCCTTCATCGTGCTTAATTTCACTACCAATCGGAATAGCAGTCGGGCGACGAAAAAGGTTAATAAAACAAACGCGAGCGCACAAGCGAAGAGAAAAGCATAAATATCGAACAGCTCGATTTGCCACCAGGTCAATTTACGTGCTGGCGAACGAAGAACGTGTTTACCGTGACGAATTACGAACTCCGTCCAATAGACGACCGCTTCTCTTGGTGTCTGGGGCCGGTCCCAGAACAAGTCGTGGAATTTATCGATCGATTGTCTGCAACAAAGTCGAAATAATATAGATATGATAAGTCGGTTCTTTCTGTTATCGGAGAGACAATTTTTCTCTCGTCCGCTTAGCAACGATACTATTTTATCGATTGAACTTACTTGTAAAGTGGATTTGTCAACAGTTCAGTAAATGCCTTTTGGTAATCTTCCTCTTTTGACGTTCTGATGTCTATTTTAATGGCAATGTTCTTGACGGTCGAAATATCGCAATTGACGTATTGTTCAGCGAAGAATGGCACGCAAATCATGGGAACTTTCGAGAAAATAGCCTCCTGTGTTCCCAAAGCGCCTCCGTGCGTGACAAATCCCTTGATATTTGGATGTTCTAAAGCAAACAAACAATATTCCATTATCAATGACGCACCCAGCTTCTAATAGTTACAACTAATTAGCAATCATCGTTATCGCTTTTTCAAAAACTTCCTCAAATCCTTATTTCGTCACGAACTCACTTCCTCTATAGTATTTAAAAAAACAAGCCAAATTACATAATAGGAGTAATACTAACGCAAAAGCTTCTGCTGCGGCAGCCAGGAAAAGGTGATAACGTTATCGGGCATGTTTTTCGGCATCGCCTCGGGATTTGGCGCCTTCATGATAACTCGGACGGGAGCTATTTGACGGATAGCGGCATAGAAGCGTTCGAGAACCTCGTGGGGCAGAGATTCGATGACGACGAGCGAGCCGAAGGAGAAGTAAACGAAGCCGTCCTTGCTGTCGTCCAAAATTTTCTTCAGCTCCTGCAAGCAAGCATGCAACAAAGACGTTGTGTCATAAATAATTCGCACTTAACGTTATCGTGTCAATGAGCACTCGATCGTGGCAAGCGAATGCCGTGAATTATGCGCGCAGCTGTTCTTCTTACCGGGCTCATTGTCTCGGAGCTGTCGTTCTTAATGTTGATACCGCCGATCTCGATGAGCGCGAGTGACTTTGGCCTCACGCCGTGATAGGAAAAGTGCGAGTTGCTGAGAATCATCGCCGGGCTCTTCTCTATTTCGAGAAAACTCGGCATGTCCTCGCCCAAGTACTTCTTTATGTAATAATCCTGAGGCGCCGAATGGCCCTTGTAATGGTGGTAGATGTAGCGATTGGTCATTACGAAGTTGTACAGACGATCCCAGAAGTTCATTTCCTCCTTGTAAAAGTCGTAGGTGCTGGGCGACGTGGCGAGGTTTATTGGGTTGTCGATGTAGTGGTGCATTTGTGGGTACAGCATTGTTGTCACTATGATGCCAACCGGGACGTTCCATACGTGACCAATTGCGGTTAGGCATTGGTAACCGGTGAGAACCTGATATATTACGATAGAAGGCACTGATTAATTAATTACAAGCAAAATGCAGATTTAATGTAATCTTAATTGTATTCTTTGGTTGTTTTTTCGTGTAATATTACATTACTTATCTACGTCATTAAACTCTAATCACAGGAAAAATGTTTTCCTCTTCGAGATAGGACACATACAATTATTTAAAATTGGACAAAATAAATTTTAAGTACGTAAAAAACGACACGCTTAAACTGACATAATGACAACCGGAAAGTCGAACTTTTCTGTTAAACTTTATACATGAAAGTACAGAGAAGATAGCTCGTGTTGTGAAAAACAAAGTAACGTTTTTTAAATGATATATAATAATAAACAACAAATTTTATCTTTCTATTTATATAAAAAAACGGTAGCTAATTAAGTATTGATAAAAGTTATTCCGTTAAGTGTCAACCGTGCGATATCACTTTTATGAGTTTAGATTAAATTCAAATAAACGAAAAAACAACCCTGAGAAAGCAAAAAAAAAGGATAAAACTTGTTTTACTCACATGAACCAAAATGAAGTCATAAGGCGGATCCTTCGGGGGATTCTTTATGATATCCGAGAGTACCGGATGCCCAAGCAAATCGCACATGCGCCCGTTAACGAAGTGCAGCCATTCCGTGTCCTTGTCTTGAGACGTTATGACGTCATAATGCATACTTGGGGGCCTTGTGGGTGGCGGTAGGGTGATGATGTTCTTGTAATTCGGCATAGGCCGCGACACGTTGAAGTTGCTTACCACGTCCACCTGGTGGCCTTTCAAGGCAAGAGCCTCGACCACTGGCTCGAGTACACCCCGATGGCTTCGTAGTTCGAATGGAAAAAGCGCGAGAATGCGGTATCCATGAGAGACCGTTGCTCCGAGCATCAACAGCGCCAGTAGAGTAAACTTCAGTCCTGCCATGACTGGCCTCGTCAATTGTACACGCGAAATATGTATTACCCCAGCAATGCTTAATTATCCAAAGCCCCGGGGTATTTTAGCGAGAACTGGTCGGTCCTGAGCTCATGATTGGCAACTCGCCGTTGCCCGCGATCATCCGGAGCATTTATATCGACGGTTATTTTATCGAGAAACAGTTGGCGCGCTCATTATACCGATAAGTCGAAGCAACGTAAAACAGGTCATACCACGTAAATATTTGATAAGAGAATATTTATTTTGAAATTCTTTTTCTTTGGCATCGTGAAATTGCGCATGTGCATGCGGCTGTTCTTACTTTTATTCGCTTAATTTCACTGGGTGTTTTTCTTTTTTTAATAAATAATGGCACTTTGGCAACATTTACCTGTGAGTAATATGTTTTACTCGTTCGGTTTATTAAATACCAAAAATAAAGAGATTCTTGGAAATTATTTATAACAATTAAAGATCATTGTCAATCCTTATTGTTTTATTTTGTTGACGACGACAGATTGAATGGATTGTGAATTATCATAATATAATCATTAAAGTTTAATTAATTTTTCGATATATATGACAATAACTGTATTATTACTCTAAATCTAACAATGCGCAATGAAATTTATAAACTTATTTCTCGCAAGGCTGACGTAATGCACCTTTCACTGGAACGATAGATTGAGAAAGTTCTGATTTACAATTCATAAATAAGAATTAATCCGTCCTATCTTTTGGCTAAATCTTAGGGATAAGAGGACGAATAAACTGCACTGGCATTGTTTATAAAACAAAATAAGGAAAACAACAATGCAAAGATCGATATCACTGGATAACGCGTTCTACGCGTGAAAAAAGAATTTCGTCTTAATCCCATATACATTCAAAATTAAAATTCCGGGAAAGTCATTTGAACAAACAAAACAAACCAACTGAATTGTAAATTACTCGAAAATCAGTTAAATCAATTTCAATTTCGTTCTGAAATCTAACGAAACTATTCATTTTCTCAATCGAGACTCACGAAATTGTTGACAAATTAAAAAAATCTTACATAGCAAGTAACACGCGAGACAACATGACGTAATCTCCTTCTCTTCGCTGTCTGTAAAAAAAAAGATCATCAATCTCCGATCGGATACAATTCATCAGTCTCGAGCTTCAAAATTTCACAATCCTATAATCGATTACCAATTTAATCGTGCCAATTCAATCTCCGTCCGTTTATTACAATATGTCAAATCCACACATTTCAGAAACATCGTTCAAATCGTTCTCACAAAACAAAACTACCTCTGCGAAATTCTCAAAATAATAAAAAATCGTATGGATCCAAAACCTTACATCCTCGCCTCATCATATGCGCACGCGAAAGCTGGATCGAAGAGCAGAAAAAAAATGCCTCATCGGCAGTATAGTTATCTCTGTATTGGCCCGGAATAGCCTGAGCGGCACTTAATACCTACTAAGTTAAGCTATCCGCGACGCCAGAAGTAAAATCCAGCCCGGGGGCGCTGGTAAAAAGTATAGTGGTGGGTCGAGATAGGTATCCCAACGCCGCGAGGCTAACAATTAATTATTGGCAGCACTTCAGTGGCGCCTAGGCCACGAGCAGCAGTTGGGGGGAGGAAGGCTAGAGGTAGCTCCGCAGTAGTTAAACATTACGCGGCCCGTATCTTACCGCGCTATCTAATCCCCCTCCTCGTTCCTGCCCTTTCGCTTCTCCTCCTTCGCCTCTCGCTGGCCCTCGGTCGTGTGCGTTCAACGTCGCCAGGCCAGCAGCAGCGCCCAGTAATCTCGTTTAATTGCCGGCTGTAGACGCGCGCGCAAGAGAGAGAGAGAGAGAGAGAGAGAGAGAGAGAGAGAGAGAGAAAGAGAAAGAAGTCCCGTTCAATTAGTTTTTCAAATAAACATTAGTTTCCTTAACGCGGCCAGAGCCATAACGTGTGAGCGCGCGAGAAGAGCGAGAGAGAGGGAGAAAGGGAAATAGCGAAGGGAGAGCCGAGGTGATGTCCGTCCTGAAATAGGCTGCGGGGCTGGCGCTCCGAGTGGGCGTCTCTCTCGATGCTTTCGGCAAGCGGGGCGAGCGAGAAGGAGTAGAAGGCCACGCGGAAGGAGGACGGGACGTAAAAACGACCGAGTAGCCTGGGTCGAGTCAGGGGTAGCGGAGGAAGCGGGGACGCTGGGAGGGGGGGGGGCGAGAAGGGTAAGTAATTAACGACACGTTTATACGATATCGAGCTCGGGCCGCTAGCGGATATCAACCGTCCGTATGAAGTGCTTCGCTAATAGGAAGCTATGCCCCCCCTCCCCTCCCTTCATCCCCTTCCAACGTCGATAGATACCGCCGGCAGTCTGCAACGGATTCTTCCCATCCAGTCCTCCTCTCCCTCTGCCCACTGCGGACCTCTTCCGTATTTCTCAGTTATTCCGCTCGCTTCCTTTTTTTTTTGCTCCTCTCGTCGCTGGAAAATGGCAGACTACGCGATTGACCGGGACGCGCTGGCGTTAGAATAAGGGGTATGTATAGAGGGGAGGGGGGATGGATACGAGAGAAGAGAGAGCGATTTTGAAGAAAGGGATTACGAGATGGGATTCTCTGTTTTTATACGCGCGATATCCGCTTTGCCGCGGCCCCCGCGATGTACGCTGATCGCGTTAATGCGATTGGCTTACAGAGCGCGACTTAATGGAAACGAGGGGGGGGAGAGATGTTTCGTTATGTGTTTGGACGTGTATACTATCAAGCTGGATTTGTGTTGTTTTCCACGGTTTTACATTTGACGCGACAAGTCATTGCCGAGCACGTTATATCTGCTAATGCGTCTTGGTATCGGTCTTTTTTTAATCTTGGCAGCTTACGCAACGCCCGGAATTTCGTAGAAAATTCTGAGCCGCCTTTTTTTCCGCTCTTCCCGCGTAAACAAGCCGGTATATATATAACGCTCTCGGCACCACGCATCCGGCAGATTAAGCGAATCGTCAACGCCGCACGCGCAGTCGCGATTATAAAGCAAACGAGAGAGGCGGCCTTTTGAATCAATAATTCCCCGGGGGCGCAGGGGGGGGGGGAGTAGTTGGATGAAATTCCATTTGGAAGATGCCTCTTCTAAATTTCCATTCGCTTGGAAATCGAGCATAAACATAATCGAGCCCCCCTCGCTCAGCTGGGGCGGGCGGGCGCTTTGTTTGCCCGCGACTTTTCAAGCCGATTCGCCCCATAAATCGACATATCGAGAGCCGCATCGAATCAGAGAGAGAGAGAGAGAGAGAGGGAAAGCGCGCGCGCAGTTGAAGAGAAGCGAAAGGGTGCACAGAGGACGGGTGGGGGCCTGCTGAGGGAGACAAAGTACCTTCGGCCCGTGGGTCGCTGAATGACAATGTCGCGGCGGTGGCGCGCCTATATACCGCCTCCCCGAACACATTAGCCAGCCGCGCGCAGCTATATAACAACGAGCTCGCGAGCGCGCGCGAGAGGACGGCAGGGGCATCGCTCGCCTTTTACGACGCACAAAACGCGCTCGCGTATCGTTTGCACCTCTCTGCTGAACCGGGCTGGGTGCGGGTGGTAGGGTTATGGTGATGTGGATTATTCACTAATATGATTTACGGCGTATTACAGGAGTGCGCGCGAGCCCTGCCGCGACTCACAATGCGCACATAATGTGAGCGGCGTAATTTATTAATTTTACTAATGGCCCCTGCCCATTATTATTGATTTCGGCCTCGCGCGAGCACACGCACACACAGGCGGACTCTAGTACAGCTGGGCTCGGGCCGGCGATCTCGCTCGCGCTCTTTCTCGCGCGACATCGCCGCCTGATTTATCCCGGTCGTTATCGGACCCGCTTAAATCACGCGTAACGGCGCGATTCCTCCTCCCCCCCCCCCCGCCCCCATCGCCAGCCTCGCTGTAGTCGCCGCCGCAGCCCTCTCTATTCCCAGCCGCTTCTCTTCGACGCCCCATACTTTTCTCGCTGCGCACTTGCCACCTTGCCGCGACTTATATTCTCCCTTGTTCCATTCTTTTTTCCCCGTTTTTCGTTGAAAAAGAAAAAGAGACCGCATGACGAAAGGGTCGGTATGCAAGTGCTCGAGAGCGAGAGTTGGCCTCTCGTTCATTAAGGACACCCTCCGCCGTAGTGCGAATGATTAATCCCATCGCTGGATGGATAAAGTTTTGCCCCGCAGGGCGATTATGCAGCGAGCACACACACACACACACGCTCGCAGAGGAATCTTGATTGTTCGATGACTTTTCAAACGGTCGTAGATCATAAATTTGTGCACGGCTCGATTATCGTGCGCCCGCGCGACTCCGCGTGCATTGTTCATCAGTGGAAAGTGTAGGGTACGAGTGAGAGCGCCAATGACAAACCGGCAACGTACATATAGATGGCGATTTCTTTTTTTCCGTTAGTAGCATATCTCGGCGATAACTTCACTCGCGCTACGCGGTGTTTTATCGAATTTCTTTTTCTTTCTCTACTGCTGCCTCGCAACGATGACTTGACCTTTTTCTTTTTTATTCTTCGCAAATAGCGACAATCAAACGTCGGAATCGTTGGACACTCCAATCGGCCGGCTTCTGGATTTGATAAGCGATAATGATCACAGTAACTTGCAATTTTCGTCTCTCTCTCGTATCTCTCCGAGCGCCTCGATAATATTGATTTAATCCAGATACAAATATTACTTCTGCCAAATAAAACGAAAAAAAAAACGCTTCCATAAAGACGCGCTGTTTTCTTCTTAATCCACGTCGTACGTTAATCGGAAATATACAATTCAGCAAATCGAAATGAAACCGTCGCGGCGGCTGGAGGAAAGAAAAAAAAAAGAGAAGAGAAGTATCCTCAAACTTGACTCGACTCTCCGTCTCTCTTCGTCGAATGTGATCATGTCGTCCAGAAAAAGGTCGGAAAGAAAAGAAAGGGAAAGAGATCGTCGTATGAGCAGACGGACCCAATATGTGCTCGTCCGTTTGTCTTCCCCGCGCAGCGTCCGCCTACGCTCTCTTCTTCACTTTCTCGCTTAGCCGAGGCGCCCTTGCCCCCCCCCCCCCTGATGTGGCCTGGGTATTATTGCTCGCGCGGCCTGGCCGCTTCGCCGCAATAACATTTTTATTAAATAATAAACATGTATTCGGCCTCCGATCGGGATACGTGGACCGAGTCTTCTTATACCTTTCTATTGCTGTGTGCTTGCGTATGTGTGCGCGTTTGTGTGTGTGCACGTGGGCGCAGCTTGTTAGATGTTCGAGACTGCAACGATTTGTCGTGTCCTTCTTTCGTTATTACTTTCGCTCCAGACTCTCCCGGCGAACGACTTTGATATCTCTCTTTATCCAAGTGCGCGCTCGCTCAAGATCCCAGCCGTGCGCCGTATAAAACAAGGATGCGTCGCTTTTATATCGCGCTACATCTGCCGGTTATTGCTCGCGCTTATCCCTCTAATTATTTTCCACCCATATCGGTCCTATGTAAAAGTACATATTGTATACTCTACCGCTCAACCTTTGACCTCCCCGTGGAATTTAGTCAAAGTACAAATCACATTATTGTCCGCGACTAATTGAATTTTGAAAATTCGAGCGCAGCCGCCGGGATTAGGAGCTCCATTATGCGCGGAGAGAGAGAGAGAGGAGCTTCGACGATTCCGTTTGAGAAGGTCAGAATTAAGCGCCTTAGCCTGGCGGCCACCTTAGGATCTATCGTCGTCGGTCGCTTACGTTCTACCTCCTGCCAGGATTACGCTTCCTCTAACGGCAGGGCTCCCGGGACGTTTCGTAACCGCAAGCCTAGCCAGCTCGTTATTAGCCCAAGGCTGCTTCGAGAGAGAGAGAGAGAGAGAGAGAGAG
Source organism: Anagyrus pseudococci (assembly GCA_030522585.1). Classification (NCBI taxonomy): domain Eukaryota; kingdom Metazoa; phylum Arthropoda; class Insecta; order Hymenoptera; family Encyrtidae; genus Anagyrus; species Anagyrus pseudococci. Next base: position 51,387 of record JAPYYQ010000474.1, read on the forward strand.
AGAGAGAGAGAGAGAGAGAGGAAGGGAGATCTTCGCCCCCCCCCCCTACACCCCGCTGTTCTTCTTCGCGCTTGTGAATAATTATGGAATCCTGGGCCGTGTCTTTAAGCGCGTCGGGGCGGATGTGGTCTCCGTGAAAACGTGCTGCTGCCCTATACGCCCCTCGCCGGCTTCTCCAACTCGGCGCGGCTCTGAACGGTATAAGCGGATTAGCGAGCAGTTGGTGGCAAAGCAAATCCGTTGGCTCCACACTTGACACCCTTGCTCCTTTTCCGCCCTGTCCCCGGCGTTTTCTTTGAATTCCGATTCCTTTGACGACGAGAATCTGATGGTTATACACTGCTAAAGGACTCGCAATTTCAAACGAAAATTACTCTATACTTACGTATTGGTTCGATGTTTTTTTTCGATTCTTATTCGTATCTTCAATGTGAATCGGGATTTTTTCTCGAGATGTAATGAAATATCTGATAGCGAGTACGCGACGTTTAGTAATAAGCCGGAGTAGAGTTGCATAATGCCTGATGCGGTGGCATCTGATATATTATATCAAAATTCACTGAAGTAACGTTATCGAAAAATTGTAAGAGGTAACGTTGTGATGCAAGATATAAGGCGATAATGAATGTTTTAATCAACTAACAGTTTGCGCATGAATTCTGAGATAATTGAGTCAACGTAGATTGCACGGCGGCAATTGAAACCAATCATTTTTTTTTCAAATATCAATTATCCCGTATTATCTTCGATTACACGTCGAAAACTCAGGAAGCAGCTGATAGTCAGCGTTACAACCCCAAACCCCGATAGTCATTGATACGCTTGACTCCACGCGCGAGATAGCCAAGGTTCTCTCGTCTTTATTCAGCCGGAGCTCCTTTGAAGCTCGACACACATCGAGAGCGCCGGGGTTCGATTTTTCGCGATACAGATCTGAGGTCGGATCAAGGCTTGCTCCGTCGTTAACAAAGGGAGTTTCATCAGGCGTACATGCCCTCCTCGTCTCTGACTTTTCTTTGCCGCCTGTAATCGTCAGGGCTTGGCCCACCGCTAGCTGTTCTCGTGCGTCGAGCGAGAGAGGACTGATAATTAGTTATAACAAAGCGATGCCCGTTTGATGTTGAACACGGCGGAAAGCGAGCGGCTGCGAGTATAGCGCGATTGATCGGTTAATTTAAAGGGTTGCTGACGTCGGGAAAGCCGCCGGCAGCCAGGCGGCGGAGGGTATTGCTGACGATGGTGGTTGCGCCGTGTGATGGCCTCTACCTCCCGCCACTCTCCTCTTCTACCTCTCAGTGAGAGCGATTGCTGGAGGGGCTTAGGCTCAAAGGTACGGCTGTGCACAGGCAAAGCTCGTCTGTTGTACAGCTCTCGTCTCTCGACTCTCCGACAGCTCTTTCATCTGCCGATGATTACCAACTTTTCCCGACTGACTGACGTGACTCTTTCTACTTCCTTTATCCATCGATTTGTTTTGTTTTTTTGTTTTTTATTTTAACGACCCAGTACAGAGGAAAAAATTATATTTTGAGAGACCCTGATGATAAGTATGCAGATGTTGGAGCAAGGTGATTGATGAAGGACTTTTGAAACTTTAATAGGATTGAGGGAAACAGAGAAAATGGTGGAAATGATTGGATTGTAGCGATAAATGTGAAGAGTAAAGTCTTTTTTTTTTATACAAATGCTAATTTTGCATGTACAACGTGTTGCACTTATCAATAAAGTTTTAACATTAACTTACATTTAAAGTTTTAGCATTAACTTACGTTATTATCGTCGTCATTACACCTTGTCAAGGACATACGATTTTCGTACGGAAAAAATCAAGTCGACTTAATTCTAAAACGTCACCTTAAATCACAAGAAAGCTCACTCGAAACGTCTGGGCGAATTTGCGAGTGTTTTGTCGCAGCGAGGGAAAGCTTAGACAAGCCGCTTGCGCCGCGGCGAGGGCGATTCTTTTCTGTCAGACAAGCGACGACAGCCCTGTTCTTGGGTAAAATGTGAGCTTAAGCTAGTATGCCGCGGCGCCAAGAAACGAGCGACAGAAGTTTCGCGGCAACGGCTGATATGTGTCACGTCCACGATACTCGCGCCACGACTCTAGGCCCCGCGTGCGCGCCGCTCTGACTTAATGTTATTTTGCCTTGCCGCGGTGTAGCCTTGTAATTGTGACTTTGCGAACAAGCTGTATTATAAAATTAATAACGTCGCGTTTTCATTCTCGGATTATATTAGTGCTTACGTTTTGGACGCTTTAAGCTTCATAATTTTTATCGCTCTTTATTAAACGCGATGCAGGCATATGAACTTACAGTATACAGTAGAAAAAGCTCGGTATGGCAAGACGCATTTTTATATCATTTTAAAAAATGACCTGTTTTAATACAGCTTTATATTACAATCAGATTAATTTGTTTTACAAAACGGAATGGCACACACTCGATGCATTTCGAAAATAAAACAAAAACCCTTTTGTCCAGAATTCCATGAGGATTCGCTAAGGCCGTGTAACCTAAATTTAACAAGAATTCAATGATTTTCGGAAATCCGATTCCAAGCGGGATTCCAGAATAAAATCTATTTGACGGGATGGAAGAGATGTGTGCTGGTCAGCGTCAATTTACGATCGGTGGCCGCACAGTCTGGAGCAGTCGTATACTGGCCAGGCATAGAGATTGCGCCGTATCTCTGGGGCCGCGGGGCCACTGGTCTTACATAAAAATCAGAAAGCTCGGCGAGTCCGCCGCCCACAAATCATCGATCTGTCACGGTAAAGTCGCGTCCTGGCCGAGGAGACGGCAAGGGAGCGGGGGTAGGGAGGAAACGAATGGCCCGAGAACGCCGGCAGTCGCTTCGCTCTAAGTCGAGATTCCGACAACGACGCCCGACGAATCTACATCATTCTATCGGACCAATGGACCGAAAGATGCGACCGGCAAAGTCGTAGCCGGCGAATATTTTTACCTTCCCTCCCTCCTCCCGCGACCAAAATCTTCCACCGTCAACTGCAGAAAGAGAGAGGGAGAGAAAAAGAGACTGGGCTATGAACGTCAAAGGCTCTGCTGGCGTCCCGATAACTACTCTCGCGATTCTCGTGGATATAGGGGGAAAACAGGAAAGTCGCGTCAATCGCCGAGGTTGGCTCGCTCCTGGCGTGTGCGCCCGATCGAACCATTTGAAATTCCAAAACTTTTCTACCGCTGATGGCCTTCCGTCTGTTATCGACTGGACTGACGTCGCTCCCCCCAAGTCGTTTTGACTTTTCTCTCTCTTTTTCTCCGAGCTCCTTAGTATTCTGGCTCTATCTCTTTTTCTCTCTCTCGACTACGGCGCCCTACAACCATGGTCTACCGTGAATTTACGAACAACGTCGGTTTTTATTGTCTTGAGTTTGTTTTTCTTTGTCAAATAACGGAGTTTTGCGAATTTTCGCCATTATTTCATAGTCCTTCGGCAATATCGACAGTACACGCTCCAAAAATATTTATATTAGTCGAACCTCATTAAACGACTAAAAATCCCCGAGCGCTAAAATTCAAGCGAGAAAAAAAAAACTAGAAAGAGAGAGTAGAAAGACAATTCAAACTTACTTCCACCTCGTGCAAATAAACAGAATCACAACTCGCTAGATTGCCGAGAGCGGCAAGTTTTCCAAGTCTTTCCTTCTGATAAGTCATGATACTCGCGCTAATTGCGCGGCGATCAATTAAATCTCAAGGAAAATCCAGCGAGAGTCACGGTTGGATGGAGAGCACAGCAGCAGCAGCAGTAGCAAGAGAGAAGATAGAAACTAAAAAGAGAGAGGGAGGGAGAGAGAGGAAGCGGTAAAGACGGGGAAGCCGACTTGTTTATGGCGGCGCGCGTCCCTCGGCGCACCCAAGAATGATCCCGATTCCTTCTCTCAAGCTTTCCCTTCTTACCTCCCCCCCTCCCCTCATCGCCCATCCCATGACCGGGCAATTTAGTCAACTTACGATCGCGTTAGTCGCTACTTCGAAATTTTGCCGGGGAGTTTACGAGGGATTAAACCACTGCTCGAGCCACGAATCAGCTTAGCTGAGTAACGTCTCGACGACGACCCTGCGTCCTCGCGATTCTACCGCCGCGACTCTAAAGCTCGGAAGGAGAAAGACAGCGAGAGAGAGAGAAGAAGATATCGCGCTAGCGGGATAGCTATACGATTACCGAGGCGGACGATAAAAAACTGACGCTCTGAGAACTCAATTTTGCATATTGTACTGAATGAAATTTGTTAGACAGAAACATTTTGCACAGTATCGAGTTTCGCTCAAGTAAGAGTACACAACGCAATTTTATTACTATTTTTTTCGTTTCTTTATTTGATTATCGCAGTTATAAACAGACTTATTATCTCGAGCCAAGTCGACGGCAGAAATATAAACTCGCGCGCAGTCGTACACACGTAGAAAAGATCATCGTCCGATAGGCTAAGGCAAACTCGGAGCTCGAGCACAGCGCTGTGGCAACAAAGCTGCGGAGGTGCGAGGGGCGTAAGCGAAGTAAAGCGCGTAGCAAACAACAAGCGGCAAGAGAGAGAGAGAGGAGAGAAAGTCACGAAGGAGTCCAACTGACGGAAGTTTCCTCCTCAAATTAAGCGGCGCCGAGCGAACGCGCGAGACGCTCCGTAAACCGAGATTATCATAATCTCCGGTGCGAGCGCGCGGCAACATTAGAACGCGTCTACCAAGCCACTACTCCCTCCGGCTTCCATATAAGACGCCAGAGGAACGAGAGATACGAGCGAAGTGGGGGCCTGTTTGCGGATGCGCGAGCGTCGCGATTTCGCGCTGCGGGGGAGGGCTGAAATTTCGAGAGCCAAACGAGAGAGAGAGAGAGGAAGCTCTCCGGAGATTTATCTCGCGAGATTCGCTTGACTTTGCTCGGCTACACGTTCGAGGCTACGTGGTATTAGCCGGATTCTGCGGCTCGTTTGGCTTACCTCCCTCCTCCTCCGCTCCTCTGCGCCTCGCTAACCTACGATTTGCCAGCCGAATGCCTCATTGCCTGCTAGCACTAACTTATTGCTTCTTATACGCACTGTTGTCTAGGCCTCGTCTTATCAATTTCTTTTTTTGTTCTTGAATGCAGTCTTTACTTCGTTGTTTCATACACAGTATTGTTGTGAATTAATTGAAAATGAAATATATTTAATTGTCGAGATCTTCGATGATACGCAGAAGAACTTTTTTATCAAAATAGTGTGGCATGTGATATTGGTATCTTTTGAAAATATTTAATCGCCTTAAGAGTTATAGATGTTCATCAATCTTTATATAACGATTTTGTACAATATTCATCAAAGAATTCCATGTTTATCAATGATGTAGATTCCTTTGTTTCTTCGTTAATTATATTCATTACATGGCAAATGTTGACGATATTTCTTATACAAAAATGATTCTACGTACCAAAACAGTGATCCACGCTCAATTTGAACCCCCCCCCCCCAAAAAAAAAGTGTCCAAAGAAAAAAGTGCGCCAAAAGTGGCTGCTAGTACATGTAAAAGTAGGCAGAGGCATTCATTCGAGAAAATAAAAGCTCCGCGAGCGAGCGTGAAGAATTCCCCGTTATATTTCCATCGAGAATCGCCTAGCGCTCTTCATCTTCCCTAAAGCAGAGACTAGGGCCATAGCGGTGAGCAGAGGAAGGTGGGAGGGGAGGGTATGGCGAGTGCGAGCTTGCAAACGCGGCTCTTTCTCGCGCTCCTGTCTCCGCTTGGCCGCCCATCGCTTGGCTCTGTACGCGGGCGCAAGACTTAATCCTCGCGGTATTTATTCCCTCTCGCGGAGGCTTCCCCGGCCCCCCTACTCCTCCTCTGGCGCAGCTCTCTGGCCGCGCGACGATAATAATAATGGCGTCGCGCGCTCGCGGCGTTTTCGAGAATTATGGCGGGTCCCTCTCTCTCTCTCGCTCGTGTGCCAGCTAGGGCTAGCGGGCGCGTGCACCTTTTGCCCCTCCGCCCGCGCGCGCGTCCCAGGATAAATGAGTCCGGAGGATTAGCTAAACAGTGGCTCAAAAATGTTATTATATAGCGGCATAAATATTCATGAAACACCGACTCGACGGCTGCTGCTTCTGCTACTGCTCTCCTCTGCGACAAGTGTCCCCATTCCTCTCCCGCTCCCTCGCCCCCACTTCCACTCTCTTTCGCCCTCTTCATCGTCCTCGCCAAAGCTCGTGTGCACAGTACGTTAGAGAACGCTTTTCGCTATCCTAGCCCTTTGCTACCATTGGTCCCTCCAGCACCACTACCACCAGCCAACAGCACTACCCTCCTCCTGTCGCTGGTCATCTTGTATTTTCAAGAATAATAATGTCGCTCGATATTTCACTTTGATTTATTGCGGCTTGCCTTTCGCGAGGACGACTCCCTGCGCTCTCCTCCGCACAGTCGAGAGAGAGAGGGTTAATTTAATGCGCGTCACGTCAGCCGAGGGAGAGTTCGGGTGTTCCCCGAAAAAAGCTCTACGCGATTGCCGCCTCTCTCAGTGGGCGCGCGCGCGCGTGTGTGTATGTTAGCCCACACCCTCGGAAAAACTTGACCGAAATAACTCTCTCTCCCTTTCGGTCTAGTCTAACGGACGCGACCCGAGATTGCCGGATGTAAAAAGCTCTGATGTAATTTAAATTAGACGCGCGCGCGCGCGCTCCCCTTTTCCCGAAAATTCAAATGACACACGTACTCTCTCTCTCTCTCTCTCTCTCGGCTATACGTCCAACCAACTCCGAGAATAACTACTTGGCGAGCTCGCCGACGAATCCGTCTATCCGACCGCGCCCCATCTCTTAACCAAGCCACCAAACTGTGATCTCGAATTGAAAAAAATAATAATAAAATTGGAAAAATCTGCAGGCACGTGAGGCTAAATGATATAGTAAATTGTTTACATTATTTGTGGCAGTGTCAAATTGAATTCGCTGGGTCCGGATGGATGCAATTACAAAAGTGAAAGAGTAAGAGAGAGAGGTAAGCGCAAAAATATCAGTCGCACGTGTAATCCCGCTTAACGATTGCACCTTTTCATTAATCACCACTTTCAATATTTCGTTCTCGGGCCACCGTCGCGCTATACAATTGAATAGTTCACCCGGGGATGTACGCGGCATATGCTGGTTACGATTTTTATTCTACCCCCACTCCTACTCCACCACGACGTATACTGTTCCCCTTTTAGCAGTAACCGTTAATAAAAGTATGATGGAGGAGAGAGGCTCTCTGGTTCAGGTTCATTCGTAACGTGCGTCGTTGATTCAAGCTTCGTATAATAATAATGACAATAAAAAAAAACAAGAACACGGGTATGTCACGATATGCCGAATATAATTTTTAATCAACGCGGAATATTTGTATTTAGTGTAATGGCTGGCTCGGGATGGTTGAAAATTAAAAAAATTTCCAGACAGTCACGGCTGAAATTCTTATATTTATCGGTTCATTATGAACGCGGCTGTTCGAGCGATCGACTGGCATATGAGCGAGTAGGAAAAGGAATTGAAAAACGCTGCGTTGTCGGAGAGCTTAAATTATGACGATCACAAATGGCCGCCATCCCCCCCCTAAAATTCAGCTGCTTTGATTAATAAGGTTTTTGTTAATGTTTCGACGCGGCGTGATTTCGTTTTTCTTCATTTTTCATTTTTTTATCCTCGTCGTTATCGATCTTTTCCACTCTCGAGGCTATGAGCGCGTCCCAAAATTTTGCACGCGCAGCGCGCCGGACGATAAACGACGTGGCGCTGATTTATACAATTTTGTTATTATGATTGAATTTTAAATTGGCCCCCACTCACGCGCCCGTACGCATATCGAATGTGATCGGGTTGCGCGCGGCTATTTTGCTGCGGCTTGTGCGGCACATTATTTATAATGAAATTAAAACGCGCGAGCAACGAAAAAAAAACGAAAAAAAAAGGAAGAAATTGGCTTTATTGCCCGAAGATTAATGTTTATTCGATTGCGTGCGCGCGTGCCTGTGTACTTTGCGTGAAAAATTACGTCCAATTGTAAAATGTACCGTAAATAATTTTTATTGTCGCGATAACAATAAGTTGCGCCTACCGCGCGACAATGCTTATTGTAATTCTTGTAACGTTTTCCCTCGCAATAATGACAAACTTAAATAATTAACGATATAACTTTTGTCCGCTTAACCATAGCGATGATTTTTCTTTTAAATTATTATTATCTTTATACTTATGAATCAAATGCGTCTCGAATAAACAAAAATTGTAACGATTGATTAAATTTCATTTATATTCTAGTCATCATCAGCTTAACGCCGAAAGACAGAGAGAAAGTATATCTATCGATCGAATCGCAGCAATTTCCTCATGACTTTGGCAAGCTCAATGTCTACCCGGCAGACGAGCAAAAAGATAATAAAAACAAATTCGAAAACGTCATCGTTTCCTTATTGAACAAACAAGCAGAGGATAAAAGATTTAAGCGTAAAGCCAAGGAGGGAAAAGTAAGAAAGTAAGACGGAGAGCTAAAAGTGGCTGTACCACGATGATATAACGCGATAACACGGTGAGGGGGCGGGGGAGGGGAGAGAGAGGCGAGCTTAAACCAGTGTATTCGGCCGATGCAGGTTATAGGTGTTAAGCGGAGCACGGGGGGCGAGGGGAAGGGTGCAAGCAGCGTAGGCGCCGGCTCTAGGGGGAAGGGGGGGCGCGGAGCGCGCAACAGGTCGCGTGAACTTGAGCGAATTTTCCGCTCGTACCCTCCTCTCTCTCGCTTCTCGGGTGTGCACACGCGGGCCTGCTACACGAATGCTACGTCGGACGGGCCGAGAGGCTCGAGGCGTCGCTGCGCCGTCATTAGTCAATGTCGAGGAGCGGACGAAGAGGAGCGCGAGGAAGGGGGTGGGAGGGGGGCTCTGGGGGTTGTCGACGGCGTGCGTATACGCGCGGAGCCCCGCAGAATGTAGGCATCCGCCGGATATCTCAGCCCCGCATCTCCAGCCTCCTGGTCTCTGTTCCCCCCCCTCCTGTTCTCTCTCTTGCTCTTTTGGCGCGTGCTGTCTCGGGCGTGCGCCCGCGCGGTAGACAAATCCCTGCATTACTCCTCCTGTCTTCGCTTTATAAACTCGACGAGCGTCTGCTGTTACCTCTTCTTTCCCTTCTCTCGCTCTCTCGCCTATACCTATATAGTACACGTCCCTGTGTGTTGAGTGGCTTCACTTTGCTCCTCGTTTTTTCCCCCCTTTTTTTTGCCTGCGCTCGCTCGCTTTCACCTCGTCGGCTTGCCGCGTCGCTGTCCATCTGTTTGCCGGAGAGATTCTCCGGATTCCGCTCGATTGAGTTGTTTTTACGCTCGCTCGCTCGAGCCGTGAGAATTTTTAGCCGGTGAACGATGGCTTTATCGATTGGCAGGTGTGTATTTGGAAGGTAATTAATTTAGAGTTATTCGTTTTGATAAGGGTAACAGATCAAAGTTTAATATCCGGTATATATTTAGTTTATTGAAAACGTAATACGTTGTTCATGTTAGCGGTTAGATTGATAAATGACGAATGGCCTCGCCGTTGATATAATATCTTGTTTGAACTTCTAATCTTGTTTACCCGAAAAGTATAAGCTACGTGTGTATATTCACAAGAATTGGGTGTAACAGTTAGACGATCACTCACTTACATAAAAATCCTGAAGTTTGATTGATCTCTGATTGATGATTGTAGACTAAGCGCAATAAGTTACAATTCAGGTATGAAATGTAAGAGACTAATATTATCAACTCACATTGGCTATACCTTCCCAAATCCAAAATTCCCACACACTTGCATTCTAAAAAACTGCTAAGCTAAATTGAAAAAAAGAACAGATAAAAATCGTAGCTCACCCTTCTAACGCTCTTATTGACTGTCCCTTGCCAGTAACGGATGAAAAAAAGAAGAAATTTCAGGGCGCGTTATCTCGGTAGGCCAAGCGACTCCCGGTCCAAGCGTCGCGCGATAATTCTTCGCGCCAAGGCGGCGTGCGCGCACACAGAGTCCCCTGGCCTTTAAAAAGACCAGAGCCCCGCGCGGCCAGTAGCCGTCCATCTCCCTCCCCCTTGCTCTTTCTCTTTCTCGCGCGCGCAAAGAAATTCAACCTTGCGCGAGATAAATTTCAGCAGGCGCACACCTCCCCCAAAAAGCAGCTCTCTCTCTCTCTTCCGGCCGCGGGGGTAGGCGCGATATTCCAGGAAGGAGGGCCGCCTCGCAAAAACTCGTTGCCCAGGGCCGAAAAGTGCTTCCGGCCTTTATTGTCAGCCGCGTAAATCAGCGCTGCGGCTGTGCGACGCTGGCTCCCTCTCCTTTGCGCGCGCGAGCCGGGATTAAGCGGCCGGTGTAAATCACCCGGCGATTACGGACTCGCCTCACTCACTCTCGTGCTCCACCCTGGCGCGCGAGCCGACGACGACGCTCTCTACGCGACCCCTACTCCCCTCATTCGTGTGCTTTTCCGTCTCTCTTTTGTCGTTGCTATACTTCTCCGTCCTTGCTTCTATAGCTTTCTCCTTTATATACTCCTCTGCTTGGTTACGCAGTTCTTCCGTGCAACGGTGTATGCGAAGGAAAAACCGTAATGGAATAGGTTTGGCGTTAAAATAATGGCTGTCCTACTGATTAGTCGACTTGTCAGCGCGCCCTGTTTTATATTCTTGTTTATCGACTTTTTGAGTAATCGAAACAAGACCATAACGGGGGCTCACTTGAATTTGGTAGGCCTCGATCAAATATTGTGCGACTATTAGGTTTAGCTAAACCTGAACATTCCGATATATTTACCCCTACGTTTAACCTACCTCGAGTAATTGGAGAAATCTCAGCATAGCCGCAAATCACGAGGAAAAGCAATTAGAGCGAAAGAGAGAGAGAGAGAGAGAGAGAGAGAGTATATAGGTTCGATTGCACAAAAGATCTCAATCCGTCATACTTAAACATCTCGAAGCACCGGCGAGTTCGAGAGAAAGTCCTTAATCCAATTCCACCTCAGTCATATTTGCCTCTAATTACAACGAGCTATACTTCTCCGCAGCTTCCCCTTGCTTAGCTTGCCGCTTACTAATGCGCTTATGCTCGAGGAGCCGCGAGTCCCTAGAAAAATTTCGCGAAGACGCGGAAGGGATACACCCTCCCCCCCGTTTTCCCTTTCCAACTACGACGACGATGTCGCCTCGGGTTGGCAATCATGGAAGGTGCGGGGTGCGCGAAAGGGTTAGCGCACCCGCAGAATTTAGCTATGGGACCCCCCCCCCCACCCTCCTCTTCTCTCCCCCCGAGGCTAGAGCTCGAAGAACAAAGCTTGATTTATTGTAATGAGTTTGCAGGAGTTAAGAGGGTTGCAGCTTGCTTCGCCCCTTGC
>JAPYYQ010000475.1:0-67723 GCA_030522585.1 Anagyrus pseudococci
GGTGTTCCTCAGTGTGCACTCATTCCTCGTATATATAGATATACTTGCCGTGCTATTTTCTGTTCCTCCAAGCTGTTCCTTTATTCGTGTAATAGGCCTTAGTCTTTGCTTATGCACGCGCGAATACGTGCACTTCTTCAACGCACTTTCCCTCGCTTTTGACGCGCGCGACCGGAAGCGAGAGCTTTGTTTCGCGGCCGTAAGGGCGGCGCGCGTAACGGCTTTTTCTCTCCCTCTTCTTGCTCCACCCCCATTCCCTCTCTTATCCGTCGTCGCGAGCTCAAACGTGCAAATCATCGTATACTTTTTTCCGCAGATTTTTCAACTTTGTCGCGCAAGTACTTACTCTTTCTCTCCTTGTATTTTTTCTCTGGTTAAGTCGGGTAGACGTGCAAATGAGCCGAGTCACGTGATTCTTTTCACTTCTTTTACGACGTTGCGTTTTCACGAGACTGACCTCTCCCTCCCGATTTCCAACGGCTGCTCCGTGCGGCGTTTGTATACAAACACACACACTCGTCTTCTCGGAAACGACGCGGCGGCGCTTCTAGCGAGAGAGCCGTTCGCGCAGATTGAAGAGGTAAGCAGTGGCCTTTTCCTAGCCGCTCTCTCCGTGTTATCGGCTACTGCTTGTTTTGTACCCTGTATATACAGTCATGTATTTCTAACGCCTACATCAAGGATGTGGATCATCAGGTATTTATGAGGGAAACGTTGTAAACCCGAGCTTTTTCACCTCTCCTCGATCCCACGGGAAATATCTTCACCCTTTTCCCCCCCCCCCTTACAACGAATTTTTATACGAACGAGTCTGGCTATTTTACGAGCTAGAGAATCACATTGTAATGCCAATGCGGAGAAGAAAAAAAAGGGTCTGGTCGAAATATCTTTAATATAACGTAATGAACGAGACTCGAGAGCAGGGCGCTTCTTTATTCGCAGAATGCAAGCGCGTAAATTGAAAATGGTGAAAAATCGAAATAAGCCGCGAGAGCGCGCTAAATTTATATTGCTACGCACAACGCGTCGACGTGCGGTCTCAACTTCGTATATCCTTTACGCCGCTTATAAAGTAGACACTTTCCCATTAGCTACCTTTCTCCCTCACTTCCCCCTCCCCTCCCCACCGAGCCATATCACCAAAGCCAAAACGCATATTCGCTTATAAGAATCGGCGGAAATACCCCGGCCCGCGCCGAAATATATCTCCAATTACGGCTAACCAGATTGAAAATTTCCATTTCCGAGGCGAAAATTATATGGCCCCCCGGACGAGAGAGCGCGTGCGAGGTAACGTTAGCTCCTCCCTTTTCAACGTACACACGCACATACGCGCGCATCGTATATGATTTAAGGATCCGCTCGTCGTCCATTTGTTTTCCCCCCCGTCGAAGGCAGTCCTTACGGCGCGGTAAGGGGGTTTACGCACGCGCCCATGTGCTGATGAATGAAGCCGATCCACGGCCGATTACACGCTATGAGCGCGCACAAGCAGCGCGCGATGGGCCCTAGCGCAAACATGAAAATTTATGGTACCTCGAGAGAGAGAGAGAGAGAGAGAGAGAGAGAGAGAGAGAGAGAGAGAGCGCCCCCCGTGTGCGCCCCCCCCCCCCTCCCGCCCCCCTCTCTCTCGCGGGTGGGGCACATTCTCCGGGCCGCCTGGGAAAGAGCCCGCGAGCGCCGATGATTGAGGAATATTAATGAGGGAGCTTTTTTCGCACACCATGCAGAAAGTGGGAGAGAGAGAGAGAGTACACGTGCGTACTATGCTCATAGGCCGGCTGAGATTATTGATGGGCGAACGGACGGTAGGACGTAACCGTGCGCGCGTGGTAATCTCGCGCGTGTACTATATAGCTATGTATACAGGGGGGGATGATCCAGACTCCGGCGAAGGTCGATAGCTTTGTGGGAACATTAGAACGAGGATCCGCGAGTAAGCGGTGCTTTTCTCGAGTATAATCACGCTCTCTCTTACGCTTGATATACTCCTCGTTGAAACAATATTTTGAAAGCCATAAGCCAGCGTTTGACAAGCACGCGCAACCGTTTGCTACACTTGATAATAGCGCCGATGATGACGCGATTGTTTGCCCAAGTCAGGCTCGCCGAGTAGGGCAGTACGCTTTTTTAGGCGGCATTAACGCAGCATTTAAATGTCCTAATTTTGATGGACACGATAAACACGCGCGCGTGTATTACGGCCCGCAACCAGCGAGAGAGGACGTCTCTCGAGAGAGAGAGATAGCCGTGCGAGCGCGTGAAATTCGTCGAGTGCCTCGCGCAATTAATCAAACGCGCGAAGGCGCCAAAGACGACGGGAACGTGCCGGGCACTTGAAATTTTTTCACCTACACCTCGCGGCCTTCCGCCTTTTTTTTTCTCTCTCCTCTTCTGACTCATTTCGCGGCGTGCTTGTATACTGTACACGTGAAATTAAGCGTCTTTGCTCGAGTGTTCTATTCATTCCGCTATATTGCACGCGTGCGAAAATTAATCATCGTTACGTATATCTCGTTGTAAAAGAGGACGACTGGTGCAACGATTACCGGTTTAGCGATCTTAGAGATATCGGCAAGGAATCAAGCGTTATATAGAAAAGTGGTCTCGCGGACATTGACATGTAGACAACAGACACACGCGTCATCGATCCATCGGTCACTCAAAAGGCTCAATCGTCAGTCGGAATTAACACGTCTCGCAAACTTTAGCAGACCTCCATATGCACTCGTGCATCTGTACACACCGAGTCGTACAGTGCTTCAGAAACGCGGGGGTGTGAGTAGAGAGGGTCGATGGTCGGTGGGGGTAGAGGGGCTTCGGCGTTGGGATCGTTGTAAATCAGCCGGTGCTCGCATAAATAATCGCTCGGTCGAGCGGGGCAGCTGTTAAGGGGCAGAGAGAGGATTGCTCTCGCGAGTACCGAGAGAGAGAGAGAGAAGCGGAAACGAGCTCGCGCGCGACCTTACACGTGTCTCGCGCTCTGCCCGGCCAATCTCTCCGAGCCATCGGATCGCCGCGTCGGATAACGGGGCGCGTGTACGGTACTACACGCGCAACCAGCAGAGAGAATAAGAGAGAGAGAGCCGGGTAAAAAGCCCGGCGCCCCTGGCGTTCGCGGAAAGCCGCAGAAGCTGCTGCTGCTGCGGACACTCGGAGAAAGAGAGAGAGAGAGAGACTGTCTCATCTTTCCCTCGACGACTCTCGTGCGCGCCCACGGCAACTGAGTTGAAATGTCAGTGACCGGTCTCTGTGTGGATACGTGTCTATGTATATATACGAATACGGGGAAGCACTCGCGGGGAGGACTGGAAGAGCGAGGATTTTCTCGCCTGCGAACTGTTCGCGGATGGATATGACGGCCGCTCGCGACTGGCCGACTGCTGCGCTGAGCAGGTGTTAACGCTTTTACGATTCTTCGCTTTCGACAAAGCCTTTAACTTTTCGTTCGTTCGAGATTTACGACTTTAATTGGTATATGAAAAAAAAAAGAGTAACGTAATAACGATTCGCAACATTCGCGTCGCCTCGTCGTCCGAGTACGTAAATCAAGTCTCTCAAGAGTAATTCCATCAAAGAGAGACGATTCCATTCTACCAACTTTGTATGGACAGAGTCATTAACATGGCGAGCGAGTTGGCCGGCGATTCTCCGGAATACCGAGGTAGTCAATGAAAATTTTTCTCCTAATTGCGGTATTTTCCCCCTCTTCCCCCCGTTCGCCAACAACTTATTGTCTCCTTGCAGCCATTATAAAACTCCCTCGGGAATACCAGCAGCAGCAGCTGCAAAGCATCTAAAACTCGCCCGGAATAATACAGCCTCCGGTACACCCTCGCGAGTATTCCCCACGTGGCAGAGAGATCGGTCGGAGCCGAAGCCGGAGCAAGCACGCATAACCAAGGCACATTCTTAACGAGCCGGCTCTTTCTCGTAGATCTCAGCCTCGCTCGCGTTTGATCAATCCTATATATGCCGTTGGAACGTCGTCGCTGGGACTTTTGCTGCGTGTGCGCGCCGATTCCCATGGGCATCTTCCGCGTTTCGGATCGGCAAAGGTCAGCGCCGGTCAGCCTAAGCGTAGCACACACACACACACACACGGGGGAGGGAGGGCGACGCGGGGGCAAGGCCATAACGGAATAACCGCCGCGGAGTAAGAGCGTGCGATATATCTGCCGAGAACGCGCTCTCTGTGTGTACCATATGTCCATGCGTTATCCCAACTGTTGAGCTGCCATCGACAACGTCAGCGTGACGACTACCTTGTCGGACACACGCGCGTAAGTAAACTTCTGTGCCCGCCGGCGCTCGCTCACGTCGATTTCGCGCGGTTATAAGGCCCCCCTCCCCTGATCTTCCTCAGTTCCCCCTTTGAATTTCGTACGTCCGAACGCGCGCCGCCGATAATTGCTCTCCGAGCGATTCAGCGCTATCTGCCTCTACAAGCCTTGTTCGCCGCCTTTTTTTTCTCTCCGTTTCATTCTCTAGGGGGCGTTTACAGGAGAGCTCCGGTGTACACTCGCGCGCGTATTATATACCGATTGTCCGAAGAGCCCGCAGGCGTAAAGTTCACATATAGAGAGAAAGACGCTCTTATCCCGTTGGCTCTCGTGCAGACGGGGGCGGGGGGGGGGGATATAAAAGTCCCCCGGCCAAAATTAATTAGGGCCTCGGCGGAATCCGCTGGAAAATAAGACTCATTCGCCGGATTATTCGAGACAGAGAGAAGCGATGAAGAAGGCGCCGTGTTATACCTTTAAAAAAATGGCCAATCACGGGCCACGCCGCCGGCGGCGAGCACGAGGATAACGCGCTCGGTACCCCCAACCGTCTTCGCGCACGTGTCCAGTCACCGGTGGTACGGTCCGTCAAAGGCCCAGAACTAACGGGTCTCTCGATTCGTCGCGTCGTAGGGGATATGTCCAGGGCGGATCGGTGCTCTAACGATCGATCCGTTTATTCTCCCTCGGCTTATGTAACGAAACGGCCTAGCTTTAGGCACACGTGACGTGCATTATGTACCCGGGGCCTGATTCCGTAACTATAACGCATCTTATAACGCGCGATACATAACGAAAATTGGGTTCTGCACATGCGCAGAAGCTTATATGAACGGCATACCCCCGAGCGCGACAGTGAGAGAATGCATTGTTCGTGTTTTACACTTGAAATCGTCTCTTTCTTACAACGGTCTCTCTTTATCGCGAGGTATATACGCCGGCAAGGCCGCCCGTATAGCGCGCTAAAGCAGCGTTGTCGGCTCTGGATAACTCGCGTGAGAGAACACGTGCAAAGGCTTGTTCGAGCAAGTGAGCCGAGCGGGCCTCTCGCGCGAGTCCTGTGCTCTCTTGAACTTGGACAAGCTCTCTTTCTCTCGTTTATCTTGTTTCTTTTTCCTACAGCCTACAACGCCTTTAACGTAGGAATTGTAATTCCGATTGTTGACGTTAGTTTACGTTTTATTTCCATCACTTTACAATTTATAACGTTGACGGAATAAAAATTGTAGAAATAAATAATATTATTTCAAAAGACAAGACTCCGTTTCATATTACCGGTATAAAAATCTCGGAGCCGCGATAATTCCTTACGGCACGGAGGCGCGAAGAGAGTCTCGCGTCACTGCTCACGTACATCCCATGAATAGTCTCGGGAGTTGGAAAGGGGTTTACAGACAGCAAGCGGTGAATGAGCTCAGGAGCCTGCTCGTGATCTTTACAAGTATGCGCGCTTTCCCGCGAGCGTCGCTCTCCGCGAGAAGGAGACAGAGCGACAGCGAGCGGACAGACACGTTGGCGGTCGATGGTAATGAACTTTCGCGCGGCTCTCGACTTAGCAAGGCCGCGATTTCATAACGCCCGCCGCAGCGCAACCTATCTCTCGGAGTTACGCTCGGAGGAGGAGGGGAGAGAGAGAGAGAGCAGAGCAACGCCGGAGCGAGAGCACGTGCGCACTTGCTCCCCTGCACGTAGCAACGACAAGGCCGAGAGAAAGAGAGGTTGGACTAGAAGGGATCGCGAAATTGCGCTCTCTTGCACAAGGAGAGGGATATTGAAGTGACGCGTACTGCGTTGCATCGCGTGCAATTAATGGGCACCCGGAAGACGATAAAGTCCAAGAGAGAGAGCGGTAGCTAATCACTAAAGCCGCGTGCCTTTCCCAGCGAGTCACATACTGCACCGGCTCCTTTTTCTTCCTCAGTCCTTCGCCTTCTCGCGCTTCTTCTCGTGTACTAAACGGAATATTAAACGCGCCCACGCGGTATTATATGTATCTACAAGTCGACCTATACCGCTGCGCTTTTATCGCTTTTTTCATTATCCTAATGGCATACAGCCCGTGCGTGTACAAACATTGCGAGCGAGCCCCAACAACGGACGCTACGGTCTTAACGCCGATTTTTCGAAATGTAAACCCCATCCCCCCTCCAACCGCCTATACTACAGCCTCCGGGGCTATATACTAATTCTTCCGAGAATCTATTAAACGAGGAGCTTTAAACTTTTAGCTTAGAAAATTCGTTGCTGTATACAGGCGCTTATGTGGTAGTTGTTGCGGTCAAAGACGAGCGATCGTATAACGAAGCGCGAAGCACACGCTAAAACTCCTCTCCCAAAGCTAAATACACGCATCCGTTAAAGCTCGGCATTTCCCAGCGTATAGCTGCAGCGGCGGCAGTACATCGCTCATTAAATCGCGGCACACAGACGTCCGGCACAGAGGATGGTAAAAAGGGTAAGAGGGGAAGGAAGGGGGGGCAGTATGTATATATACCTGCTGGTATATATCGGAGAAAGCGCAGCGGAGTAACAGTCCTAACGAGCAATGCCAAGAGAGAGAGAGAGAGAGAGAGAGCCGCGATGACTCATGAATCGAAATGGCACTTGCGCCGCACGCGGCCGAGAGGACGAGCCGAGCACGTATAAGTGTATACGAAGCTCGACAGCCCAGACGCGGCTCTCTCGCGGCTTGCAGCCCTCTCTTTCTCTCACATGAATATTCAAGCGGATCGGCAACGGCTGTCGCTCTGCAGAAGAAAAAACAGCGCGACATAGACATTCAAGCAGCAGCAGCAGGACGATGGTGATGATGATGATGATGATGCGGGCCAACGTTCCGCGAGTCCCCCTCCACCACCGTTTTGCTGCTGAATGAGAGAGAGAGAGAGAGAGAGAGAGAGAGAGAGAGCAAAGCTCCCCCGGCTAAATGGGCGGCCAATTACTTCCGGCCGATGCTATCGCGAATTAAGAAGGGGGAGGAGGCGCAAGTAGCGCCGCGCGCGCGAGCGTCGATCTCCCAAGAATCGCGCCGCCGCTGGCTAATTAAGAGTAATGCCCTGCTGGGCCTCGTTATACCCCGAGACAGCGCCTCCTCGTGTATAGCGAGAGAGAGAGACCCTCCCCCTCGTGCCTCATTAATATAGCGCCGGGAGAAGACTCATAACGCTCTATAGCTACGTAGCCGTGTTGATCTTATTAATCGCTCATTGTGTGTTGCAGCCTAAGCCTCCTTCCACTCCAGAGTGTTATAAATTAATTGCAGCGCGAGAGAGTCGTTTGATGGATTGCTTATTACGCCCAGCCGCGAGCTGGCTTGATTCGCGTTAATACAGTTGGACTGCCCGTGTGTATATATATGATGGAGCGTTGGATTGCGGGATCGTGCGATCATTAAAATTAATTAAGTTGGAATTCGCGCGATATGATTATTTCGTTAATTTCGCTCTGCGAGGGCAATTAAATTTTCAATCTCGTTCAGTTCTCGCTTTTTGACGTCGATTGTGAATTTGCTATTATAATTGAATTATCATAATTTATTTCTTACGAATTATCGCTTACGCGTGTTACTTTGCAAACGGCATATGTCAATCAAAAGAGTAATACAATATTGACGAGGTAAAGAACAAATCTTACGGTTTCAAATTAAATATTTGCTCCTGAGAATCGTGTGGTTTTTATCCGAGGTGACTCGGCGTTACGACGCGTATTATACATCGAACCCTATCAAAATCCACTGTTACGCCAACGAAAAGAATAGGAAAAAAAAGGGATCTCTATAAAAGAAGAGAAAAATGTTTAACGGAACGACCGAAAAACTAATTTGACCTAACGGCAAAGACGGTCTACAGGAGGAGTCGCGCGAAGACCAATCTAAAACCTCGAACGAACGAAGGAAAAGACATAGAAAAAGCGATCGATCACCTCCTTCTCTGCCGAATCACTTCCGGCGGGCGCTTGTGCCCTCGAGCGACCGCCACGAATTTCAGAAGCCGCACACGCTTCTTCTAAGTACACTTCGGTCAAATCTCCCCCCCTCCCCTTTCAGTGGCCTCTTTGGGCCCTCGCCCAGCAATGGTCCGCGAAACGCGAACGTGAGAAACGATCGGGTTGAGAGCCGGCATCTCGCCGAATCATCGTGACAATCAAACCACGGGGGGGTTACAGCTATCCTTTCCTCTTCTATTTCGGCAATTACGCCCGGCTTTGGAATATTGTCTATCTCGACGCAAATCCACGATAATCCCTCCCTACCGAGACCGGCCAGCGAGATATCTCTACGTGTGTGTGTGCCTGTACGTAAAGCGACGAGGACGACAACGAGATCCCAAGGCCAGGATGCTCATTAGGCATTTTTCTCGCGACCGCGAGAGAGAGGGAGATCGCCGATCGATGGTCACGAATCGAATTCTAGCGTTTCTCCTTTTTATTTTTCCATCTCTGGTCCCTCTCTCTCCTCCTCCTCTCTTTCTTCTCCTCCTATTCGTCTCCCATGCCTTCTCCGGTCTATCGCTATCCTATGCCGTTTAATTAGAGAATGCCTGTATGCTGCACCTCTATATGCAGATCGAAAAAATGACCGTCGCGCTGTACTAGTTTTCCTATCTTCAAACAAAAAAAAAAAAATACGTTGCAAACCGCGAGCGCTTGCTCTCTTTTCCAGCCGGTCTTTTATCACCTCGATAATGAAATATGAAACAGTCGAGGAGAGTAACAGTCTCGCGCTGGCCGAGGCATTTTTCCTATACACACACGTGTATATCAAGGAGAGTCCAAAGCCGCTTCGACCTGCATCCGCCGAGAAAAGAGAGCCTTAAGTAGAACGATCTCGTACTGATAAGATATAAGGCAGGCCGCAGGTACACACACGTGTATATCTGCATACGTCTAAGCTCGTTTCTCCGACATTGTTTTTCAAACATTTTCCGGCTCGCTGGCCGTATATGCGCGCGCGCGGTCCTTAACGCGAAATCGAGGTCGCTCACTTTTAGTCCCCGTTCTTACCCGTACGGACGTCTATGTGCGCGCCCGATAAATACACCGCGTGGATATTGTATGTTTTCGCGAGATTAAATAGCCGATCGATCGAGCAACTCTTAAACAGTATTCGATAGAGAAGCAATGCATCCTCGAGCTTTGCCATCGTTTGCATGAGTGTACGAGAGGGAAAGAAAGGGAGACGAAAACGCAAGCTTTTCTATCGACTCTCCAACAGTGTTGTCTCTTAAAAAATCAACGCAACAGTCGGAAACTCTGAATAATCATACGCGAGGGTGTAGCTTCAGGTCGCGTCCTCTTTCACGTATTTGATAAAAGACGGGAGGGAGAGAAAGAGGAGGGTACCGTTAAGCATTGTCGATAAGGTATATCGGGGCGAGGATCGACGTCCGTGTGTAAAAGAAGAAATCGCGACTGTTATGAGATTCCTGGCGAGGAGCTTTTCTCTCTCTCTCTCTCTCTCTTGGAAGGCCAGCTACTCTATACCGGCAGTGTTCGGCCAGAAGCCCAAGCGCAGATGAAGATAAACCTGGCCTTCTGTTCCCACCACCCCCTATACATAGACGCGAACGAGAGAGGGCTTTTCGGTGTATATCGGACAAATCCTGCCTCTCCTTCAACGGTTATATACACCTAATACATCGAACTTTTTCCTCTCCTACATATACCCACGACATTTTGCCAAAAGGCATTTTTCTCTCCACAATTTAACTCTCCCCGATAGTAATCGCGATAAATTGGACTTTGTCTTTTCCCGTCGCGTTAGCTTCGAGCAACAATTCGAACGCACTACATCTTGCTCAGCCGGCAGAAACGACCGACGGGCGAATCAAGACAGAAATGGTGGTACAAAAGACGCACACGCATACACACAGACACGCGAACTCTTACAACAGCCCGCCTGCGGGAGGGGGAGGGAGATAGGTTCGACGCGTGCGTGCAGGCGCGAATAAAACGTGTAGGCACGCGCGATGATCGCATTGCGCCTATGGCCGTAGAGGCGCGCGCGCGCGCGCACGTACCTAAAGCTACAATTGACGATTCGCTGGAAACTGTCGCGGCCAGAGCCTCCCCCCCCCCCCAATGGAATGCCGATGATTATTCGCCCCGATCCTCGCCTCGAGCGCCTTGCCATAGACACACCGAGACCTGACGAGCCGCCGGCTTACATGTTCATCGCGCTCGCTTCCTGTGCTCTCGCCGCAACCTCTTTCCCCCCCCCCCCCCACCTCAGGCACCGCTCGATTTCTTGCTCGCTCGCGTGCGAGATTTTTTTTACGGACGAGCATCTCTATGCCCCCACTGGCTTAATTGAGTAAGAAGCGCGCCGGGGAAAATAAGGCTCTCTGTGCCCCGGCTAATTCCTCCGCGATTATGTGTACGCGCGCGTGTTTTTGTGTTTTATTTCGTTGTGAGGCCGAGAGCGAGCTTGCGCGCGCGCTTGGAAAAATTCTTAATGCGATTTCACGCGCGACGGCTCGTAGCGCGACGGCCTATGGCTTGTTTTTTTGCGCCTGACTTTTTTTTCACCTCGAGAACCGGCAGATTTTTGGTCTAGCGATACACCTTTGCTCTTTCTCAAAAACCCGTTGAAAATTTATCGAGCGTTCTTACGTCAATTGTGCGAACGTCGGAAAAAAACGTCAAATATTAGCCGAACTTTTACTAAATCCAGACGCCTAATCAGTCGCATCGAATTCAAAAGACTCAATTATATCGTCGAGTGCGCGCACAAGGCGTCATTAGAATGCGTCGAAGAAAATCCCATTTGGCCCCGGTCGACGGGCAGAGGCGACCGCAGCCGCATTACCACCAAATTCCATTTATCTTAATCACTTTGCTCTCGCGCATCCACTCAAAGCCAAGAGCCCATCAAAAGTCTACTCCCTCGCTATCCCTCCAGTCCATCCTTCGCATTTCATCCAAACGAAAACACTCGTCGCTCAATTCGTTTGATCGCGTCGAGCAATTTAATCCCTCTCCTTTAATTAAAACTCGCCACTCGACCTCTCCACTGCCACAGCTAAATCGAATCTGCCCGGGAGGAAAGCAGACGGAAATATATATATATATACTTTGGGGTGCGATAAAAGTGAAGGAAAAGCTATAGCGATGAAAGCCGAGAGGTACGAAAAAAAAATACAGTTGGATGAGGCTTTAGAGGGAAAGAGAAAAATCAAGCGCAGCAGAAAGAAAGTGCCATCGCCAGTGACGCGTCTCGTTAAAAAAAAAACTCGGCTTTATTAGTTATCCGCGAGTACAATACGACTAATCGTAATGAGAGCTTTGCGCTAGACGTTTTAATTTAGATGAAGATGGAATGGAGCTACCTATGGATCGGTATTATAAAACTCGGGCTTCGCGACGATTATTAATAAGTGACTGGAGGCATAAAATGCTCTTGAATACTGCAAAGCAAGATTGTAGAAGCTCGAGGGAGAAAAATTGGGAGACGCGACAAGCAAAAAAAGGGGAGAAGGATGACAGAGATCGTGCGTGCCTGAGTCGCGTGACGATTCGAGTCTCCCCCCTCGGCTCAATTTGGCTCATTAGATGCGACTGCAAGCTGCGGGGATAGCTACTCGCACACGTCTGTCTCTGTGCAAAAGAAACGTCGCGTTTTGAGAGACGTCCCGCGCGATTGGCACGTACGCGCGAGCGAGAGCGCGTCCTCGCAATTACCGGAGCAAATACTCGCTTCCTCGGAACTAATCTTTCATTTCGTCTCCCCCCCCCCCATCCACCCCCTCTGCAATCATTTCTCTTTTTGCGCCGTTTCATTTTCCGTTGCTTTGTTAATCTTGTTACAAGTGAACCGCTTGGGATTGCCTTATTCTAGCGGAAATTTTGCGTTTTTTTTTCATAAAAATATCCACTTGTCTTTTGTGCGATGGGATAATAAATGTTCGTCTCGCTTTTTGTTACAGCGCCAGTTCACGAATCCGACTCGACGCAGGTTGCAGAATATGATGGAGGTATGTTTTTACGAATTTTGTAGACCCGTCGTCTTCAAAGTCATTATTTTATTGGCTTCGATTGAAAAGCAAGATTGACTAATATCATTTTCAAAAGTTCCGAGATACTAAGAATATAGATTTTTTTAAACTTTTAAAGTAAAACGTTTAGTAAAACAATTGAAAACCAACAATTAAACTCACTGCTGCTTGAAAACCCATCCCGAGAAATCCGTTTGCAATCAAACAACTACAACTGCGGTAGTTTATAAAAATTCTCGGATCGTAAAGTGTCCCGGGTGCTAGAGTCTCCGACATAAATGATGCATGCAACGCGCTGCGTTCCACGAATTTTCTCCTCGCACACTATCGAACGAGCGGTTAAACAACGCGTGGTTGTGGGCAGGTTCGAGCACAGGATGCTACTACAACTTCCAACGCTACGAGGAAGGCGACCGGATCATCACGAACGAGCCCTGCCTGAATTGCACCTGCCACAATCGAATGCTAATGTGCTACCTCAGGGTCTGCCCGTTCTCCAAGGCGATAGGCCAGGACTGCAAGGTCGAGAAGCGGCCGGACCAGTGCTGCCCGATCATCACCTGCCCCCAAGTACCCGTCCAACTGCTCACCTCGACGACGAGCTCGCCCTCCTCGAACGGCCTCATCGCCGGCGACAACTCCAGCTCGACGGAGCTCGGCTTCGCCGACACTTACGGCTGCAGCGTCGACGGCCGCTTCTACGCCGACGGCGCCCAACTGCCCCTCAACTACGACAAACCCTGCGACCTTTGCTACTGCATAAGAAACAGGACGACTTGCCTGATGCAGCAGTGCACCCTCAACGTCGCCGGCTGCAAGCCGGTTCTCCAGCCGGGAATTTGCTGCCCTGTCAAGTATAACTGCGGTGAGTTGGCAGCTTTTTATGCCGACAATGACAAAATTGTCAGCTAAATCACGCGAAACATTCCGATTTACTCTTTACCCGTTATTCTCCGTGTCTATTGCATTCCTTGAGTATTTTTATTTATTTATGTAAGAACGATTGTTAAATCAATTATCTTATATTCATGCTCTGTTTCCATCAAACACTCCATTCACTTATCCTTGATTTATAACTTTTCACTCTTTGGCCAAGTAGAAATAGACATGACTAAATTATACAATTGTACAGATTACGAGGATGAATACCAAACGACGCCGGGTCTCATCTCAACAACGACGCTTGCGCCAAGCAAGACACCTCCACAGTGCTTCTACCAGGACCGAGCATACGCGAACGGCGAGCTCATCAAGACGTTAGAGCCGTGCAACAACTGCTACTGTCTCCACGGCAAGATCATGTGTTCCGTGGACAAATGCGAGATGCCGGTGGAGCTGCAGAGCAAGAATTGCACTGCAATGCCGCCGTTAGCCGGAGACTGCTGTCCATCGACATACAATTGCGGTGAGCATTCGACTTTTTATTTTCGATGAAATTTGAATTATCGCAGAAAAATTCAAAAACGTCGATTTACTTTACCCAACAAGCAATTATATTTTTATACTTTTTCCTTGCAGACGATGGATTTAAATTTACTATAACTGAAATTCCCGAAAGTAAAGACGATAAAGACACAACACAACAAACTCCCGAGAAAGAATCCTTCCCAGGAGCGGACAACGCTATTCCTGAAGAAATACACATACCGACAACCGAAAAACTCCAGACAGTATCATCATTAGGAAACGAAATTCCCGAATCAGCACCCACAAAGTCGACTGTTGCGGAAACGATGGTAACGCAAGAAAGTTACACGACTTTAGAGCCCGAAGTTGACAAATCTACCAAACCTATTGAGGAACAACCAGAAGTTAAGCTGGCTGATTCTCACGAGGAATCGCCATCAACGGAAACTCTTGACGAACAGTTTGTTACATCGACAGAAAAAGAATTATCCGAAGAGTCTGAAGTACGTGTAACCACAGCCAAATCATCAAGTGAAGTTTCTTCGATCACAGATGAAAACATCCCGGAGGTAACCACAGTAAACGAGTCCCAGGATTCAAATGTTATTTACGACACAATTACGGAATCCGTAACAGAACATCTTGAAACGTCTACTGAGCAAAACTTGACAAATGCAATAACCACTGAGAAGAGTATACAACCGGATACGCCATTGTTAGAAAGTTCTCCGATTCCCGAGGGTACAAGTACACCTTTGCCAAAAGAAGAAAAAGAAATTACTGATAAAGAAAAAGTAACTGAAATACCTAGTGAGTTATCTAGTCTAAGTAGTGAAGTAACGTCAGAGCAAAGCATTAGTAAAGAAGAAGTAACGGAAGCTACGCTTTCCACTGCTAGTACAGAGGTTGAAAAACAAGATGTTACTGTACAAAACGTGGATATAACTACAGAATCTGATAAACAAATCGACGAGTCTGTTACGTCCAAAGACATATTTAATAAAGAAGAGGTTAATAATATTATTACAACAGTTTCCTCTGATGACGCAGTAACAAGTGTACCTACTGACAGCAAACAAGCCGACGAGACCGAAACGTCAGTAAATACTGAATCTGAAGGAGAAACTTCTACAATTTATGTTAGGCACGAAGAGATTGGTGAAACTACAACGTCAATTAATATTGAATCATCGACAAAGACTTTAATCGAAGATGAAAATTCTACGTCAGACAAAAACGAAATACCTGACAATGTTAATGTGGTAACATCTGAAAATTCTCTAATATCGACTTCCGAAGATAGTATAACTACGGAAAGTAGTTTCGAAAAAACAACTAAAACGAGTTCTATGATTGATCAAGAGAAGGAAAGCTCTCACTTACCATCAAGTACTGACAGTTCATTAGAAGATTTATCTTCAACTATATCACCAGAAGACTTTTCTGAAAAACCCAAGTATGATGAAACGTCAAAATCGACCCCTGAAATGGAACACCCGGTCGAGTCTGCTGATGATAAGCTCGATGTTTTAGAAAAGGAATCAACTGATATACCAATTCCCGATCGAGTTCCTGAACACAAAGCCGAAGATAAAGATGCCGTGGCCGATTCAGAAGTAACAGAAGGATACATCACCGGTAGCGGAATGCCACATCAAATTGATAATTTACATACAGATTATCCTGAATCTGCTCCCACAACATACTTACCTCCGCTTGGTTCTAGCACTGAAAGTGAGCGTCAGCCATCGACTCCTCTTTATGAAGACCTTCCGAAAGAAGAACTTAACACAGAAGAACCAATTACAGAACTTTCTATTACACCTAAAGTTTCATCAGAAAAACCTATAGTAAATGATGAAATATTAGGAAATGAAATACCTCTTGAAAAGAAAGAACCCATGGAATCGAATGTAGATCTCCTAACAGACGAAAAGAAAAATGAAGAATTAAGCACTGAAGTTAATACCAGCTTACCAGAAGAATACACCACGAAAACTAGTTATCCAAATAATGAAAAAGTAGAATCTGAAACGACACAAAAGCCTTCAGATGATTTACTACCTACTTTACAGGAAGAATCGACCGACAAAATTGAATCTGAAGATAAATCAGTAACAACTACTTCACCTGCTGAATCAACAAGTACTTCCATACAAAAGGAAGATGATTCTGAACCAATGGTTGACGAAGATAAAAGCAAGACTGAATTACACGATGAGTCAAAACCAAGTGAAACTACAAAAGAAACAGTGACCGACAGTCCCTATATTGAGAATGCAACTTCGGAAAGTACTTCAGATAGTATAGCAACGGAGAAAGCAACCAGTGAATTAGAACCAACTGATGCCCTTAAACCATCTACAGAGGAGCTTCCGGTTGAACCCAAAATTGAAATGCATACAGAAGAGGAAATGTCGTCAGAAAATGTAAATGTTGAAAAATCGGTAACTATTCAACCAGATGGAATTACGGAATCTTTCGAAACTACTGAATCTTCATCGGAATCAATTGAAAATAAAACTGTATTCGACGAAGTAACAGAAAAATCAACTGAAACACCAATTGAGCCTAAGCTTACTTCCACAACAAGTAGCACAGAAATTTTGGAAACCACTCCTCTAGGAACGGTGCAAGAATCAGACATGATTAAACCCATTGAAGAAAAGACAGAATTTGATTCTGAACTTGCAAATGCAATTCCTACATCATCAGTCAAACCAAAAGAAGAATCAACGGATCAACCAATTCAATCAGTAAGCACTTTAGAATCATCTACAGAACAAACACAATCAACAGAAGATGCCTCTAAAAAAGAAGAAGAATCTAGTCACACAACTGAATTTAGTGTTATACCAGACAAAACAATATCAACGCATGAAATGCGACCCTCGAGTGGTATTCCTGGAGAAGGTAATTGTTTAGTTAACGGACAAACTTACAAGAATAACTCAGCTATTCCTCCAACAAAGGCTTGCCACTTGAGTTGTCTATGCGTTAGTAGTATCGTAGAATGTACATTTATGCAATGTCCTCCACCACCTACTAATGTAACCAATTGCGTAAGCGTGCAGAAAGGACCAGAAACATGTTGCCCTATTTACATGTGTGACTCGATGCCTAGTGTAGAATTAGAAGCAGACAATCAAAAATCAGATCAACATACAGCTTCTGAAGAAATTCAAACGACTCAGAAAAATTCGATTGAGGAATCAACTCAGGCAATTGAAGTAACACCGGTTACAGAAAAAGCAGACGCAGAAAAGCCATCTGAAGTATCTACCAAATTGCAATCGGATAGTACTGAATCTACTTCAGAAAAAATTGAAAGTGAGACCGCAGGTACTCCCGTTTCTCCTGTAGCAAGAGAAACAGAGAGCCCAATAAAAATCAAAGATACTGCAACAACTGAAGAATCCGAAGTAACCTCGGCGTCCTATGAATCTTTCACAACTGTAGAAACTAATGAGGTTACACGTGAAGCTACTTCTGAAATTACGGAATCGAATCTCCATACATCAACTGAAAATATTAAAGATTTGTTAGACAAAACAGTAACAGATTCTTCTTCCACCTCCGAATTGGAAAATAAGGAGTCCGCACCTTTAACGACCGAGAGTGGAGAAAGTACGTCAACTGGAAAATCAAACATAGATAACTTGACATCGACTGAAACTTTAAGTACAGAACAAGAAATAAGTAAATTTGACCAGTCGGAAGAAACAACTATATCAAGTAAATCTACTGAAGCAGATACGAAAGAAACGAGTAGCGAGACATCGACTTCACAAATTGACGACGCTGAAAAGCCTACAGATAATGATATTCCTGCAATAGTTACACAAATATCTGTAGATGTAGAAAAATCTACTGAAGAGCCAACATCAGTTACAAAATTAACCTTACCAGAAGAATCAGAAATTTCTTCTACAAATATTCCTGAATCAGCATCTTTACCGTCAGAAGAAAATGTGATCAGAAATGAAACTCCAAATGCAGGAGATTCTAACGTAGAAATTAATACAACATTATCGCCAGAATCAAGTTCAGAAACGCAATCGATAACTAAATTGCCTACAATTCCAGAAAAAGAAACAACAGAAATTATTTCAAGTCATGATAATGAACTTCCAGAAGAAATTCAACCAGAGCATTCAACAGAAATTTCAGATAATCAAACTCCTGAACCAGTAGAAGCAACTGAAAAAATCAATCAAGTTCAAGAAAGCGCGACTGAAAAATCTGTCGAATTAGAAGTTACAACAATTCAAGAGTCTTCCATTGGGTCAAGCTCGGCCGATGAAAACGTAAAGGTAACCGTATTGACTGATAAACCCGAACAAGAATCATCTTCAATGCCATCATTTAGTGAACCTGCCCAAGAAATAACATCTGCATCACCAAAGGAAGAACCGATAACTGAAACATTTGTAACTGTTGAAAGTGACTCATCGACCCAATCTACTACAATTGAATCCGTATCTGAAAAAGAACAGATTTCAGAAAGCTCATCGGCATCACCAACAGAAAAATCTGAATCTTTAGATGAATTAAATACAGAAGAAACTCCAGTTAAGGAAAAGCAGCCACAAGAAGTAACTGAAGCAGTAGAAGTGATAAGCGAAAATATAACAGAAAAACCAGCTGAAGAACCAATAAAACCAACAGAAGATATCAAAGAAACTAGCGATGAAATACTAACTCAGAGTCAAGAAAATGCTGAATCAGTAACTGGCGAAACCAAAATTGAAATGACTGAACAACCTGAACTTGAAAAAGAAACTCCCGCACCAAATGCTGAAGAAATGATTGAACATTCCATTGATACCAAAATTTCGCCAGAGACTGAGTCATCTGTCACTTCCGATGACCAGAAAAACATCACGTACCCTAGTTCAACTGAATCTGTTGAATCAGGCGAATCAGTTTCTTCAACGCCAACACCTCTAAGTGCCGAGAAAGAAACTGAAAGCTCATTACAAGTTTCATCTGAAACGACACCTAAAATAGATGAAGAACTGTTAACGAAAGATCAAGAAAATAAGGAAGACGTTTCTGAATCTACAATAACGGAGTCAACGAAGATTGAAAGTTCTACAAGCAAAGATCCAATTAAGAACATTACTGCCGATGACGAATTTACTTCACTAGATTCAGGCAGCGAAGAGGCATCTGCTGAAGTATCAACTGAAAGTAAAGAAGATACAAGCTCATCAACGGAAACTATTATTTCCTCAAGTCCGTTATCCAATGATGTAACTAGCGAAAAATCAGATGAAGAAAAACCAAGTACTTCATCGACTGTTTCTGAAATGTCACCGGCAGATTCTGAAATTTTGAAGGAACAGCATACCACACTGCCGCATGATGTATCAACAAGCACAGAAACACCTGAAGTCGCTAATGAAGATGAACACGTCGACTCTCAACAAACTGAAGTACCAGTTTATAGTACTTCCAGTACTACAAGCCAAGGGCAAAGCGAGCCTATCACAACGTCACCTCCCTTAACTCGTCCCAAATTCCCAGATGAGCAAGTTTCAGTAACTGAAGATCAAAATTACTTCCCTCCCAACAAAGCAGGCATTAGTACCGATGAGTCAGAATACACAGACGAAGAAGACGAAAACCTTTACGGACATGGCACATGCCGATACGGAGGAAAGATTTACATGTCTGCCCAGCAAATTCCACGAGACGATCCTTGCGATTTTTGCTTCTGCTTCCGCAGCGACATTATTTGCCTGCAACAAAGTTGTCCGCCACCAATTGCTGGATGCAATGAAGAGCCAATTGGCGGATTCTGTTGCCCGAGATACGAATGCCCAGTGTCCATGGCAGTATCTCTTAATCTAACAACGACGACCACGACTACAACGACGACACTACCGCCGATTTTCCCGACGCACGCATACAAAGGACAGGCTGTCGTAGGCGGTTGTCAAATCGATAATAAATCATACAAAGTCGGCGAAAATATCAGATCGATATCAAACTCATGCACAAGTTGCAAGTAAGTCTTTGCTTTAAAATTTGTAAAATTCACTTCGTATTTTCAGAATACTAATTTATTTTGTTACTTCTTTTCTCTAGGTGTGGAGGTGATGGTAAAATGGAATGCGACCCAAAACTTTGTACAGCGAGTCCGACGCTAAAGGGAATAATAGCAGCTGCAGCTGAAGGAAAGCGCAGAAGGCGAAGGAGATGAGCCAACCAGTCGTAGTTAAATAAAAAACTTTAATTTTCCGATGTGGAAAATGAAGATATTTATAAAATACTACGACGTGCGAAATGAAAATAGTGCGATCGTTGTATAAAAAAAGAGAATGGAAGCGAAAGTGTGTAGTGCAACAGTGTGAAAGGATATAAATGTGAGTTAAATAAATTATATTAATTACCTAATATAAATCGCCTTAGACAAAGACAATTATAAAAGTAGGCGATTGCGAACTAAGTGGCCAAAACGTAAACGTTTATATACATTTTATTGTTTTATAAATATATATACAAATTTATACATAATTATTATAGATAAACACGTGAAAATGAATTAGTGCGTGCAAGAGAAAATGTTTTTGTGGTGCCAAAATGTAAGGGCTGGATAACTAGTAATGAACGAAAATGTAAATTATATAAATATATATTAAAAGAAAAAAAATATTAAACGAAGGGAAATCTTGCGCTGTACTAATAATATTTGCAAACATAATCACGCGAAGGTAAAGTAATAAACAAGACTTATAACTGTGCCTTCGCCAAATCGATAAAAATCAAAGAGATGACTCGCAGCCATATTACGTTGCCAGATTGTTTTGAACGAAATGATGTTTACAAAAGTCTTTTTTTTTTAAAGAATAAACAGCGCAAGTTGCGATTTTGCATAATTTTCAGGGTAAAATATGTATGCTTTTTTTAAGGAATGTTCTTTATTAATGCGTTGCATTGAAATAAGGTTGGCATCGTATTTTAATTGACGAGAAAACAAGTAAAGAAATGTTGAACTAGATAAGATTTTATTATGTAAATATTTTTAACTTAAAATATTAAAAGCCAACTTTAGTGAGCAATATGGATATTTGAGAAACGAAATATAAAGTTAAAATGCACTGAGAAAAAGATTATTTAACAAATATTATAAAAAAAAAGTACCAAAAATTACTATGTAGTTTATTAACGCGGCGCCATACGATCATTTTATTAAAAATTTTTTGTCTTGTAAATACTTTACCTTAGAACGGTACAGTTTGATTTGTACAACTATTCTGAACTAACTATTCAAATCTGAATGTTTGATATACGTACTGGAAGGCAAACAGAACACTTGCGAGTTCTCGAGGTTTTGCGTTAGCCTCATACAGGCGAATCAAGAAGTTAACTTTTCGAAACTTTAGTGGCGCCATGAGTGACCGACGTGTTTAATTTTGTACGTAGTAATTTATACTATCGAACATAGCAATTTTTGGTGAAATTATTTTCTCAGTGTATGCAAAACGGGAGTAACAATAATTTGATAAAAAGCTCATACGCGCAATTTAAAAATTAAAGGAAAAACGCGGCTCTCACGGAGGACCAAGTGTAAAGTTTAACAACTCGCTTCTCCGGCGAGCTGACTTTATTAAAATATATTGATCAATTAAATAAGTATATTATATATGCGCACTCGAGTATATAAATAATTATATAAATATATTCATTTACGCGATTCTTTATACTCTGTTATACTTTAATCACAATGAAACGAGCAAACGTACTTTTTTTTTACAAGATACGTTAAACCGTAAAATACTTGAAATTAAATAATGTAATTATATTGAGTTCTACGGTCTCTTGTTCTTTGTCAATTCCAAAGTACTGGATACGAGAATGTAGCAACTTGTCTTTACTATTTTATATAAAAGAAACAATTTAAATAGGAGAGAAGACGAAGATTGAAGTCCTGTCTTCCTGTAAACGAAAACAGCCTGTAATCTATGCTTCTAATAAATTATTTTTTTTATTATTTTATTCTAAGTAATAAAAGAAAACAACTTTTCCGAGCCGTTCGACCGGTAGAAACTTTTGAGTGCAATTGATGATATAAAAAGAAACAAACAGATAATTTAGTTATTTTAACAATTGGAAAATTGTTCATTTAATAAACAATAGTAGAGTATAAAAAAAAAAGAATAAAATGTAGATTCTACTGCTTGGACGCCCGGACGGGCTGTCGCTTGTATATTTTGCTTGATCAGCAAATCTTCAGCCTTCCACGATGAATAATAGCTCTAGGATCGACTCGCGTCGCATCATCTCTTCAAGATGCGACGTTTCGTGTCTCGTATGAAATCGTAAGTTGCTCTATATAGCGTAACTTTTCATAAGTATGAAACTCGTCGCGAGGGTCGACTCTAGAGCTACCTTTATTATATACGTCCCTCTTAGCGACTAATCGTTTTTAGTATTTATATATATATATATATATATATATATATATATAACAGCAACTTATTATACTATTAAGATCGAAAAAGTAAGTGTATCGAGCGTGTTAATAAAACTATAGCAATGTGTATTATGATGCAAATAATACAATAGTAAATGCATCAGAACGTAAAGCGTTATGAGATTACTAAAGGATGCGAATTTAAACATAAAAACACCATAGCGCCGAGTTAGCGCTTACGATAACAATTGGTCATTTTCATCAATTATCTTAATAATATTTTGTAAAAGCACGTTATGCAAGACAACGACCAATTAATATTGTCAGTCCGCCGTTAAGCTTCAATACACAAGAATCGCTGCATATTATATGATGTGATAGTCGAATAATGAGCGAGTCGGCTGCAACCCGGGTATTTCCGGCTGCGGAAACCTTAGGCTAGTATTAAGACAGTACGTTCTAGTATAAAGTGTCCTTTTATATAAATAAATGATTTTGTATGTCAAAATAAATTTGCATTTTCTTACGAGTCATTTTTACCTAGTTAGAAAACAAATAAATATATCCCACCTTTCCTCTTTAAACATTTTTAAAAAAATCAAATTGAAATTAAATGACTCGTTATTTGTGGGTAAGTAATCAAAAATTTTACTATAATAAATTTCAAAGCGGTTGTCCCAAGTCATACGAGAATTTGCCTCCTATTCACTCTCTGAAAATATTGATTACTAAGAGGTTGAAAAGAATTGAACACATTAATTGTATAAAAGCATCAAAATTTTTTATTACCAGCAAGACCTACTAATAGTATTGTAAAGCAAACTTACAAGTGGCAGGTTAACGTATGATTTTCAATGAATTCAACATTTCATTCTTCAATATTTTAACGAAGTACACGTTGTACAGTAAAATAAATTACATCACAATAATGACGATGCAGCGTATAAATTCATTATATTAAGAGATATTCTTACAGGGGTACTACTGAGACGTTGCAACTGGATTATACGTCGTTCTTTTTAAAATATAATTATTTCTTTGTACACAATTTTACAAACATTACATTATAACATAGCTCGCCAGCGCATATTATTGTTATGATACCACACTTAGATGGCGTAACAATATATTATTATTTCAAAGCTTCCTAAGATGATTCACATTTTAATAATACAA
This sequence comes from Anagyrus pseudococci, assembly GCA_030522585.1. Taxonomy (NCBI): domain Eukaryota; kingdom Metazoa; phylum Arthropoda; class Insecta; order Hymenoptera; family Encyrtidae; genus Anagyrus; species Anagyrus pseudococci. Next base: position 23,280 of record JAPYYQ010000475.1, read on the forward strand.
CAAAGACATTTTTTAAATTTCCGTCAAAAACAAACATATTTAAAAAAATAATTCCATTAAATAAATATCGTACAATCAAAATTTAGGATTGATTCTTAACTCAAAGTGTAAATAAAGACTCTACCTACATTTAACATTTATAGTCATTAATATAAAATTATTATTATTATTATTTTTTCAATAAGTGTTAACTAACGTTTTTGCCACTCATTTGAAATGTGATAATCCTCTTAGGGAGCGTTGATGTATCGTGTAATTTTTATAGAAACAATCATAAAAAATCACGGCTAATTACTGAAAATGCGTTTTGTCATAAATTTCACCCCTTCGTTAATGACTGTAAGTTCTAAATCTATTAGCTAAAAGTTACAGTAAAAGCTTACAATAAGTTATTGGATTTGATATCACCGCACCTCGAAAGGGCTCTTGTTTATATGGTCAATCTTGATTTTTTAACTATTTATGAATCTCATAATTAAAAAAAAAATAAAAATAAAATCAATTGCTTGTAATTTGATTTCGTAAAATTCAATTATTCTAATAGTTAAATTCTGATCAATAATGATGAAAACAATACTAAACTTTGAATTTTGGAGATAAGTTGATTGAACAGCATCAAAAAATAAAAAGGATTAACCATATTTACAATCTTATTTAATCATTAGATGATTCTATTGCATTCATGGAAACCTCTCATTTCGAACGCATATATTCATAATCATATTCCGTAAGAGCTACAAAAGTTTCTTTGATGGACTGAGGTGATGCCCATCTCAGAGCATAGTGAGGACCACCAGCTTTATCGTTCGTTCCAGACATGCGACTACCCCCGAACGGTTGCTGACCTACTACTGATCCAGTCGATTTGTCGTTGATATAAAAGTTTCCAGCTGCATATTTGAATTCCTCAAGTGCGCGTATAGTCCACTTTCTGTGAAAAAAGAGATTATAAATACAGTTAATAACTTTTCAGGAAAACAAAATTTTCGGATTCACTTTAAAATAAGTATATTAAAAATACTTACTCATCTTGTGCAAATATTGCACCTGTTAAAGCGTAAGGTGTCGATGATTCAACTAATTTCATTGTTTCATCTAGTTTCGAATCTTTATAAACATAAATGGTTAAAACGGGTCCAAAAATTTCTTCAGTCATTATTTTATCCTTAGGATTCTTAGTTTGTACTATGGTTGGTTCAATAAAATAACCGCGTCTAAACAAGTAAAAATATTTGAATTAAACAAACTTGTGTAAATCTTGAAAACGATCTAGAAAAATAAAAGTGCTTACGAATCGTCGTAACCGCCTCCACCAATAATTTCAAGGTCTGACGACTTTTTGGCATGTTCAATGTAGCCGGTTATTCGTTTAAAGGCTGCAGCGTCAATTACTGCACCAAGGAAGACAGAAAAATCTCGTGGATCGCCCATTTTTAATTTATCTCGAGTTGACAAAAGCCCAGATTTTATCTGCGAATATTTAAATATGTAATTTAATTATACAATTACAAATTTAATTAAGACATTCATTAAAATAAAAATAAAATTCACCTCGCTCCACAATGACTCCGGTACATACATTCGACTGCATGCTGAGCACTTTTGGCCATTGTACTCAAATGAACTTCGAATTGTACCATTTACTACAGACTGAACGTCAGCGCTAGGGTGTATAAAGTGGAAATTCTTTCCGCCACATTCCCCAATGAGTTTTGGATAATTTTTATAATTATTTATGTTCTTTCCTACTTGAGTCCAAAGTCGGTTAAAAGTGGGTACAGATCCAGTGAAGTTAATACCAGACAGGTAGGGAGAGGCTGTAATAGTATCACCAAAATCGGGACCATGAGCAGGAACAAAATTTACTACTCCATCTGGTACTCCAGCTTCTTTGCAAATTTTGTAAATCCACCAGTTTGATAAAAGTGCAGTGTCAGATGGTTTCCACAGCACTGAGTTACCCTAAAAAATTATACATTGGTTTTTATTAAGGAAGTGATAAAAAAAACGTATCTAATTCGAAATATTAAAATTGTAGATTATCAAAAAAGCCAGAAGTATTATAAAACATTTAAATAAGAGAATCTAATTAAAAGGAAATTTTAAATTTGATAAAATTATGTGAATCAAGAACTCTTGCATGTAAAAATTATGACATTTCTGTGTAAAAGTGTTTTAATATAATTCAACTGTCAGCGTTTGTACTACCGAAACCAATTGATAAGATGCGAACCATCAGAGCAGGTGTATAGCTAAGGTTACCACCAATAGCGGTGAAGTTGAATGGAGAGACAGCTGCTACAAATCCATCCATTCCTCGGTACCTCATTGAATTTAAAGTTTCTTTAGGGTTTGTGGATATAGGCTTGTATTTCAGAGCTTCTTTTAGAAAATAACCATGCATTTTAAAAAAGTCAATAAGCTCAGCAGCACTGTCAATTTCAGCTTGTATTGCAGTCTTTCCTTGTCCAAGCATTGTTGATGCATTTAATTGTTGCCTATATTTAGTAGCCATTAAGTCAGCTGCCTTTAACCAAATATCCAGACGCTTTTCAAATGGAACTTTTTCCCACTCTCTTTGTGTTTTGATAGATACATCAATTGCCTTTTTTAGCAAGTCTGGTGTAGCATAGTAATACTTTGCAATTTTGTGCTGATGATTATGTGGCTGTAAAACAGTAAGTTCAAATATTAGCTTAACAAGAATACAAAGCTAACAATTGGATCAGAATAACAAATAATTTTGACTTCAAAATTGTAATGTTAATAATAAAGTATGTCTTACCATAACTTGATATTTAACAACATCTGTTTTAATTTCCTTGCCTCCAATAACCAAAGGAATTTCTTCACATTCATTGCTCATTTTATCCAAAGTTTTTTCTAATTCTTCTCTTTCTTTGCTTCCTTTTTTGTAACTCAAAATAGGCTCGTTTTCTAAGGGGAATTCTTTTGGATTTGGAACTGGCACAACACTCCCAAAGCATCTTATGCTTATTCTGAAATGAATATAAAAATGTAAGTATTAAAAATAAAGATAATTATACAATATTATAACAAAAAAATTTTAATTTCATTGAAAGTCCTTGATATTGATTAGTTCTACAAATATTTTCTTAGGTATATTTTTACTCTGTCGTTCAAGTTATGTTAGTAAACATTGTTATCACTCTAAGTCAAATCTCTTTACACATGCCTCTGAAAAGAAGAGAAGCACTTCAGAGATTATTTCTTATCTGAAAGACTTTCTTTGAGTACCCTAAGGAGGAAATAATTTATGGTTACAGATTTAAGGACCTTATTTAATTTTATTATGTTAATAAAAATTATTTTTCATATTATTATAAAAAGTAAAAAATAATAAAACTTTTATAGCATTACTTAATTTTATCTCTTTATCATTATAAATGACTTGTACATTATCAGTCTGGAGAAATGAATTAAGATTAGTTCACAAAGACTAATTATCAATCAATTTAAACTTACAAATTGTTTATTGTTTCTTTATAATTGAAACGAATTTTGATATAATTTTTTTTTTTTAATTTATTGTCATTGACAAATAGTCACATTAAAAATTTTACTCCGTTTTTGCAAAAGGAAAAAAAAAATATTTTCAAAATATTTTAATATTAAACACAGGTATTTATAAGTATTGCATAATTTCCATTTAACTCGTCTGTCAACTTTAAAATAAGACTTTAAATTTAAAATTTTCGCGAAATCCAGTACACAGCTTGAGTTTTTTTAAAAAAACATGTATTTTCGTCTTGTTTGGCAAACTAACTTATTCGTCGTATAAGCGCGAGAAGCGGAGGCCCCAGCCTTGTCTGAAAAAGTGTCGAATTCGCATAGGCGAAGGTGAAAAAAACAACAGCCGAGTTGACTCAGCAGAGTCTAAACAATGACGGCTGGCATACACACACATACTCTCTCTCCCTCTCTCTCTCTCTCTCTCTCTCTCTCTCTCTCTCTCTCTTTCTCGAAAAAGGTGGAAGGAAGGAGGGGGAGCAACTGGGTGTCGCTTAATTTACACCGAAGGCGATAAGCGTAAAATGAACGGGAAAAATTCTCGAATTTCAGCTGTTCTATATGCATATCGCTATATGTGCAGCTAGTGCAAGATCGGCTGCTCCGGAGCCGAGAGAGAGAGAGACTCCGAACTCCGAAACCGGCCGCCTCTCGCTAAGCGAACAGCGGCGGAAAAAAGAATCGAACGGAAAATTCCAAAATTATTACGCGCCCGAAAAGGCAGACGAGCGAATGAGAGAGAGAGAATGCGGAGTGGAGGTCAGGCGGCTGGTGGGCTGGGGAAAGAATCGAGGGCACACTGCTCGCGTTTAGAAGCAAGGCCGGGGCTGGGCGGAGCGCGCGGACGTCGGTAAACGACGCGGCCTGGAGGCGATGGGCTCGCGCGCGCCTGGGCCGAAAGGAAAGCCGAGCGAGGCTTGGCTGCTAATCGATATAGAAAAGCCAAGAGCCGCGAGGAAATGGAACTATATAGCTATACACTCCGAGAGCCCTAGAATGAAACTCCTTCTGGTATATCGAGCACTTACTTCTGGGCGTTCGCGAGGAACGACTGCCGGCAGAGGCTCAGCATCTTGCTCTCGTTGCTCCGCTCCTCAGTCGCGGCACATATAAACACAAAGGAAAACTCGGTGGAGCAGAGAGCTGTGTTATTCCCGTGTGCAACAGCTGAGACACTGCTATGTCGCGCTGCAGAGCCGAGGAGGCAACAAAAGCAACTCCGCTAGAAAGACCACCCGGCTTCCTACTCCTCTTCCTGCTGCTGCTGCTGCTCGTCGGGACGCCGCGATTCCCAAAAGCACTGAGAGAGAAAGAAGAGGGACGCAGAGCGAGAGAGTCGGGTATATCGGGGGCGCGCACGCCTCTCCGGAGAGAAGAGCAGCCAGGCTACTACCTCTTGCCTCTCTCTCTCTCTCTCTCTTTCTCTCTCGCGAACACGCGCAGAGAGAGAGAGAGTCGTCCAGCTGTGCAGCCGTGCCGCCACCGCCAGCGTCGTCGTCGGAGCTCTCGGCGCGCACACACCGCCGCCGCGTAGCCCCCGTCGCTCGCTGTCCTCCTTATATTCTCCCTCTCGCTCCGCGCCGCGGCATCCCGTCGTCCACGCACACGGACGATCGACCGAGCCTGTCCATGTAAGCGCTTAGCAGGTGGCGGCGACGGTAGCTCGCTAGAGAGAGAGAGAGAGAGAGCCGCGTACAGTGTTGCGCGCCTCCTCGGAATATTTTCGGCGGATCTACTCTTCCTCCCTCCGCTCTTGCTCCTCTTCTCGTTCGTTTTGCAAAGCTGCGCCTATGACGTCAGGGGGCCTCCTCTCCGTGTGCGAAATGTTATAATTTGTTTAGCTTTATTTTCGTTCGTTAATTTTGTAAGTTGCGCCTCTATGATCCCCAGACTCCTTTATATGCCACGGAGCCCGGTAAATTGGAGCAACGTAACGCGACTATACGATAACCGATGCACTTTTTCATTTTTTTTTCTTATCATATTACTTTCAAAATCGTCCTTATAACGTAGGATTGTATAACGTATTCCTCTTTATACACCTTTATCTATCCGCTAAGTTTTTTTTTTCGCCTACGGGAATATGCGCGTATATTTCCAATTGCACACAAGTTTTCCTCGTTTTTTTATCAAAAAATAATAATGTTAATACTATATCGATAACAATAACAGCCTACAGCAAATGTCTACCTAAAACGTGTGTAATACTATCTTTTTAACACGCTGTTCGCTTGTGTACGCGTTGCTTTTAAAAGAAATTCTATTTTAAAAGCCGCGATGTCAATAGAGAAAACTAAAATTTAAAAGAAACAGTCTCGGTAAAAAATTGCATATTTTACGATCGTAACAATCATACGAGTAGGACGTATCGCCTACGTAAGGTGTGGCATTGCAACGATATCGCTGAAGTATTAAATTATAATGCTTTCCTTGGCAGAATAAGATGCTTGGACGAAACAGTATAATGACAGTATATAAGTATACTTACTGTCGTTCTTGTTTTTTACAGGTAAATGCACAACCAATTGGCTTTTGCGCGAAAGTTATCGGAAAATAAATTTTTTTTAAGAGATAAGAACGATGAAATCAAACGAATAAGCTTTTCGACTTGTGCATTAACGAAAAATATATGTATAAATATACGACGAACTAGATTTGATTGATTCTTTTTCTGCTATTATGACCTTGTGCTAAATAAGCTGCAACAGCTCAAATATCAGCATATAATTCATTGCAAAAGTATATTATTTATATGAAAGTGTTCTCTTTCAATTTTTAATCGTATTTGACATTTCAAGAATGTTCACTCAGAAGTAAAAGAAAAAGTTTCAACTTCTGCGCTATACATTCGGAACTAACTTTTTAAACGAATTTCCGATATAGTCAGAGAAGTTGGGTAGAATTTTCATAAGTTTTCTACTGCGTTCATTGTTGAACATACAATATTAATGTAATTTTCAAGCTCTAGTTTATAAAGAAAATTTGCAAAGGAAGGAAAATTTGAGATTCAATGCGTCTGCTTCTCGGCAGACTACAATTAAAACGGAGCAATTTATGTAAAAACAGAGTAAAAAATCTCAAAGTTTGAGATATTTTGGATTTCTTAAATAAATCATGTTTCGAGTTATAAAATTTATTAAAAGTTATAGACTCAATTGGTATCGAGGCGAATTTATTTTTGCAATTATTTTTCGTTTTGCAGTGCAGAGTGCAGCAGTCTAAACACACGCATGCGCTTTAAATAAAATTTTCATAAATAAGGTGGCGCTACGCACGGCATAGTTGAGGTCGGCGTTCTTTCCCCATCATATCTTGGACAATGGTAAGGATAATTTTTACGAATAAATCATTTATATTACGTCTCGAGTTAATTGAAAATTTAAACAATACTCATTTCAACCGTTTTTATTGATATTTGACGCTAATAACAAATTATATTTCGTACTTCATTGGTATTTTCAATAAGTTTCTTACTTTGTAGGTTAGACCGTAAAAAGTAGTTTGTTATGTTTATTTGTTTCGACGGATTTTTCAAATAGTTCGAATTGGAATTAATTTTTTTTTAATGTTTTGGATTTCTTATGTGGGAAACTAATTTATTTAATAAAATTTAAAAATCGAATGAAATAGTAATTGACTTAATGAAAACGATTTTACACAGGCTTCCAGCGATGGGATTTCAGCGCCAGCGGTGCCTGGCTTTCCACCAGCACCTCCTGCTTTTGTACCACCAATGATGCCTGCTGCTCCGTTTATGCCTCCAGCAACTTTACCACCAGGTCCTCCTGGAATAATGCCTCCACAATTTTCTATTCCTCCTCCTGGATTTGGCTTTCCTATGGCAGGACCAGTAGATGCTAGTGTTATTGGTGAGTAATTTTTTAATATAATTTTTTGTAGATATTATTTATAGTTTTGCTAAGCATTTCTTATGCTTTTTTTATTGCTTTACTAAGTCAAGTAGTTTAAAATTTTTTTTTAAATTTATAATTTATACTTTATTTATTTAATAAATGTCTGCATGCACTGATATATTTTAAATTATGTATTCCTAGTAGCTCCTCCATATCTTACAGCTCCAGGAATGCCTCCCCCAGCACCAGCTGCTGCTGATATAGCAACCAGTGGATTAGAGAAAAAATGTGATTGGTCAGAGCATAAAGCACCTGATGGTCGGACATATTATTACAATAATGTTACTAAGCAATCATTATGGGAAAAACCAGATGAGCTGAAGACACCAAGTGAATTGTTACTGTCTCAGTGTCCTTGGAAAGAGTACAAATCAGAGAATGGAAAAGTTTATTATCACAATGTGACTACAAAAGAATCTAGATGGATTATTCCTCCTGAACTAGAAGAATTAAAAAACAGAATAGCTGCTGAAGAAGCTGCCGCAGCCGCAGCTGCTGCTGTTGCCAGTGCCACTAATACGTTAGTATTAATATAGTTTTATGTAATTATTAAAAATTAAATTTTTCCTCTACTTAATTTTATTCTAATAATGTTTGCAGAGGTGGAGTACCTTTACATCATTTGTCACCAGGCTTGGGTGTTCTTTCACAAGCAGGTACTCCTGAACCAGGTGGAAAATCTGCTATTGAACAAGCCATGGCTGCTACTTTGGCAGCTATTAATTTACCTACTCCACCTTCGAAACCAGACGAAGATAGCAATTCCGCCAAAGGTTCGGCAGGCGGTAGTCGAAATAGTACTCCTGAGCCAAAAATGCAATTCAAAGATAGAAAAGAAGCTATAGAAGCCTTCAAAGAATTGCTCAAAGAGAGAAATGTACCTTCCAGTGCAACGTGGGAACAGGCAGTAAAAATGATTCAAAATGATCCTAGATACCCTCAAATGAAAAAACTAAATGAGCGAAAACAGGCATTTAACGCTTATAAAACTCAAAAATTGAAAGAAGAAAGAGAACAAGAACGATTAAGGTAAACTATTGTACTAAATGTATGAGAAAAATGTGCGCTTAAAACTTTATTGAATATATTCTTAAAATGTTTTCAGATTAAAAAAAGCCAAAGAGGATTTAGAACAATTTTTATTAGACAATGAAAGAATGACAAGTAATACAAAGTATTATAAGTGTGAGGAAATGTACGGAAGCCTAGAAATCTGGCGAGCAGTCGGAGATCAGGACCGTCGTGATATATACGAGGATGTGATTTTTAATTTAGCAAAACGCGAAAAGGAAGAGGCAAAGCTTCTGAAAAAGAGAAATACAAAGAAACTTGCACAAGTCTTAGATCTCATGACCGAAGTTTCATATAAAACAACTTGGCAAGAAGCACAATCTTTACTTTTACAAAATTCCACATTTGCAGAAGATGCAGATTTACTACAAATGGACAAAGAAGATGCCTTATTAGTATTTGAAAATCACATTCGTCAGTTGGAAAAAGACGAAGAAGAAGAAAAAGAACGGGAGAAAAAACGGAGAAAACGTCAAGAGAGAAAAAATCGAGATGGATTTATCGTTAGTTTTATTCGACTAATATTTTTATTTTTAATGCGTATTATTTTTTAATTAATTATCGTAATAATTCTCTCATTATATTTCAGAGTTTGCTTGATGAATTGCATGAGCAAGGAAAATTAACATCAATGTCACTTTGGGTTGAATTGTACCCTATGCTTTCGGCAGACCTTAGGTTTTCGGCAATGCTTGGGCAACCAGGCTCAACTCCTTTAGATCTTTTTAAATTTTATGTTGAAGATCTAAAATCTAGGTTCCATGATGAAAAGAAAATAATCCGAGAAATATTGAAAGAAAAGAACTTTGAAGTACAAGTTAATACAACATTTGAAGAATTTGCTACTGTTGTTTGTGAAGATAGAAAGTCAGCTACTCTGGATGCTGGCAATGTAAAACTCACCTACAATTTATTACTCGAAAAAGCTGAAGCGCGAGAAAAGGAACGCGTTAAGGAAGAAACAAGAAAGTTCAAGAAATTAGAGACAGCGTTTAAGACTTTACTAAAAGTTATTGACGTTAATTATCAAATGTCGTGGGAAGAAGTTCGAAGTAAGATAGAAGAAGAACCGGATTTCAAAGCAATAACTTTAGAAAGCGAAAGAGTTAGAATATTCAAAGAATACCAGCACGAGCTTGAGGAGAGCTGTAGTCACCATCACATTAGAAGTAAAAAGAAGAAAGCAAAAAAACCTAAAAGGAGATCAAGATCTAAATCACATAGTGTAAGTTTCATATCTTTTCCTCTTTCTTTTTACATAATTTTTAAAACTAACATTTAATGTGAAAAATTTCTTTTGTAGGACTCTGATGCAAGTGAAAAGGGTCTTATCAAAAAGAAGAAGCATAGATCACGATCAGCAAGCATTGCTAGTAAGTCGGACAGTTCTGAGTCAGCAGAAACTAGAAAAAAGAAAAAGAAGAATAAGAAGAAACGCGATAGAAGTGAATCTGTAAGTTGAAGATAGTTTTTTAATGCTCAATTATAATTTTCTATTTATGGTAATTTCACGTTAAACAGAGGTCGCATTCGCGAATGCCCTCATCTGAGGAATCACCGGAAAGAAGAAGAAAGGATGACAAACATCGTAGGCTATCAGCTCAAAGTGACGGTTCTATTAATGACAATGTGCATCAAGAACTGTCGGAAGATGAATTAGAGAAGCAAAGGGCGCAATTGCTTCGAGAGCTTCAAATGCAGCAGGAGGACAATTGACTAAAAATTAACAATTAATTATGGTTATTTATTTATCGTGCAACTTCTTCAAATGTTTCGTGGATAACACCGCTGTTACGGAGTTTTATATTTAAGAGTATGCTCGACATTTATGTAAGATGTTTTTAAGGCAATGCATTTTGTGAACTTTCGTGAATCATTGCAAGTTAAACACGAATAATGTGCTAATTTAGAAAAAATAAATTAATATGTAAGTAGACATTAAAATGTGGAACTATGGAAGTAAATTAGAATGCTACTGGTAATAAACATATTTTAAATTTTTATAGAGTATTTCTATGTAAGAAAATACATGTAAGATTTTCTATTCTAATGTTTATTAAGCGTTAATTATGGTTTGCGACGTTATTTCTGTCATTCATCTATTCATGGCCATATTTTAGAAGGCAACAAAGAATATGTACAATACAATTGACTGTGAAATTGTTAGATGCATAATTTCGTTTTTATTCTTGACACAGTGTAAATAAATTTATAGTAATTATAATCAATTTAATGTCATTTGTGAACAACATTTGTGGCACACTCTAATTCACAAAAAGTTTTGTGTATACTATTGTACAGACCTAATACCGAAAACTATATTATAAAATGATTAATTAAAAATCATTATTACAAGTGAAGTGTGAGATGTAGGCAAGATAATATAAAATGTGAATGGATTAAAGAAAATCTTAATAAAAAATACTTGCTTATTATATAAAGTGTACTTTTATCCATACATTTGTTAAATGTCATCAAACAAAATTATAATTTCTTTACAGATTTCGAATCAGTCGACGCCGTCGGCGGGTATCAGCTTAGCCAATGGTATCGCAGCGGATAAATACACATTCAAAACTAACCTCTGGTTTTTGTGCTTGTATTATTTAGCGCCCGTCGATGAAATAAATAATGGATTTATATATTGAAAAAGTTCTGAAACTGAACAAAACTATTTCTTTAATCAACAAAAATAGTTATTAAATCTTATGAAATAAAAAAATATAAGTAATTGCATATTCTCAGCAACACATGTGTCATAATTGTTTACATGTTTGGATAGCAAGTTGATACACACATTGCAATAAAATGTTCGTAAAACCGTTCAAAGTTAAGTCAAATAATCAATTAAAAGGAACTGAAAGGTGAGATTGCATTATACAATTAATTATTATTTATTTTTTTATTAAAAAATGAATTTTAAATTTAAAAATTATAGTACAAGTTTACAAAATTTAGTTGCCATATTTTTACAGAAAAAAGTTATGCGATGAAGTTGCACAAGCATTCCCATCTCTGAAACCTGAAGAAATTCAATCTCTACTTCCAAAAAAAGAAGCAGTCAGTGCTTTAAAAATCATAACCCACAGTGGTCAAACAGGAAAGATATATTGCACTGCAAAGGTTCCATTGTTTTTCCAGTTACATTCTCCTCCAGATTTATTTCCAACGATATTTACATTATGGCAATATCCAGATCTCTTTTATACGTTTGTCACTCGATCTGCAGTTGTTCCAAAATTAACAGGTGGTGCAAATTTGATGCTGCCAGGAGTTGTTACTGATGAACCTATAAACTTTCATTCTTATGGAAAACTACAAAAAGGACATCCAGTATCAGTTGTTACAGATGACAATAAAGTAATAACATTCATGTTATTTTATTCTTAAAAATTTTTAATATTAAATTATTCTTAAATTTTTTTTATTTTTTGTTTAAATAGGCTGCTGTAGCTGTTGGTATGACAGCCCTATCCAGTGAAGATATGTATATGTCAGCAGGTTTTGGAAAATGTATTGAAATTTTACATGTAATTGGTGATTCACTTTACAATATGGATAAACCACCAGTGAGGCCAAAATTAGGACCACCTATCATTTCAAGAAATCAATCTAAAACATCAGCTTCTCAAGAGACAAGTACTGAAAGTCAACAAAACACTGATATTGAAATCAATAATGCATCTGATGGTATTAGCAATGTAAATATTAATGAAGATGAAGAACATGATGATAAAAATGAAAATGTAAAAGAAGATATAGAATCCAATGTAGATTTACCAGAGTTGAGTAGTGAAAATGTAAAAGAGGAAATAGTTGATCCAGTGCAAGAAATGGACCAATTATTGGAGTATTGCTTTTTAAAAGCTTGTAAAACAAGCCTGAAAAAAGGAGACTTGCCCATGATTACTTCTACATTTTTCAAAAATCATGTTATCAATGTGTGTCCTCCAGGAAAAACTGTCGATGTTAAAAAATCGTCGCACAAAAAATTATCCGTTTTTTTAGCTAGCATGAAAGAAAAAGGTATTATAGATACATCAACTGTGAAAGGTGTTGAAAGTCTACTATCAGTTAAAGTATTTATTGTCATTATGCATTATCTACAATACTATTTCTATATTTTTTTTACAATTAATGCAAATTGTTTATTTCTTAGAATGATCATCCACTTTTAAAAGGCCTTGTAGTAATGGAAGATCCTGTTGTTAAAGAAGAAGAAGTTTCACATGGTCCAGTAATATCTGAATGTTTTAAAGTAACAGCTGCAGTGGTGCCAATTCTTTCTAAATATGGTTATGAGTAAGTGTTTTGCAACAATTGAAAACTTTTATAAAACACAACAATTATAGAAAAAGCTGACCATAAATTTACAGCTATACAATGATTGCAGAAAAGGTGATGTTTTAAAGAGAGCTGAGATAAGAAGGTGTTTTACAGAATATGTCAAGTCAGAAAATCTTCAAGATGGCAAGTGAGTTTATAATAGCTATTAAGATACAATAAATTATAAAAAAACATTTTATATCAATAATAATTTTACCTCTACTTTTCTTACAGAGCTTTGAAAATAAATCCACGACTAGCTGATGTTTTACGCACAAAAGAACATCAAGAGAGTATTACAATGGAGGATGGTATAAACAAATTCATTGGTAAAATGACACACACGCATGAGATAACAATAGCTGGAAATAAACTTCTACACAGTGGAAAACTAGATCCTATTGATATAACTGTAGCTACAAGATCAGGAAATAAAAAAGTATGTGTATTTATTGTAATGACTGTGCCAATGTAACATTCATAAATATTATTAATTTTAGGTCACATTGATTAACAATTTGGAGACATATGGAATCAAACTTGAAGACTTTAGCAAAGAATGTCAGGGTATAGGGGCAAGTGCTACAATTACCGATGTGCCAGGTAAAAAAACGCCAAGTGTTCTAGTTCAAGGAAATCAAGTTTTATATGTGTACAAGCTTTTGACAGGTAAATTGTTTTTTTTTTTAATTTTTCGCTTAAACAACTCGTTGATAACGTCGTATTATTATTTTTCAGAAAAATATCGAATTCATAGGAATCACATAAAAGGACTAGAGTTTGCTCCAAAAAAACGAAAATAAATAATGTGATTTTATAACAAAAAATTGTACATCTGCATAACGTACTTGGATACCAAGTCACATTGATTAAAAATAATGAAATATAACTGTTGAAATATTAAATGTTTTTTTGCACACATATACAAAACATTGTTTAACATTATTTATAACCAATTTATAGTGATATAAATAAACAAAATTTATTCAACAAAAAATTAACGCAAACTAAATGTTTATCGTATAAATTTCGTTCACGACTTATGACTATAATCGAAAACTCGCGCTGCTACGGCCATGTTGCAACTGCAACGTGTGCAAGTACAGGATTGTACACACAGGCGTGTAGCATTACGCAGTGTGTGTCTGTAATCTGATAATCGCGCAGTGCAACATTATAATAAGACCTTGCAACTGCAGCTCGCGATTTAAAGCGCAGCTCGCAATAACGGCCATTCATGAAAACACGCTCGTCGGAATATCGGAGCGAGAAGGAATCTGCCAGTGTCTGCTGACATTTAATGACGTTGACGCCAGCCTAACCTCGAGATACAGTGCCGCTGATCCTCTTCTCTCCCACGGGAACAAGGGACGCGCGCACAAGTAGCTGACGACGCCGCGGAGTGTCGGACACACCTCTATCGCGCGCGATGCTGCTTCGTCGTCTAGTAAAGCCCATGATACATACCGTTCATCGAGCGTCAACCTGCTAAACTGCCTGTCGTTCTATAGTTAAGCCTACGAGATAATAAGCAACGCTCGACTATGCGTTACTGCACTCGCGTGCATAAGCGATAACGCGCGCGAGTCACCTGTCACACTGCAAGTCGAGTTATTAGTGCGTGCTGAGCCTTTCTCCAAACATGTTCAAAAAGTTCAAGGACAAGCTTGCAGAGGAGATGAAGCAGTCGCCAGCCAGGCTGCAAGCCAGCATGCAGCAGTTGGCTCAGGTCTCTAATGCTCAACTGCTTACACTTTGTTTACATTCCAATTGCTTGACCCCCATTCACATGCTGATTTAATGTTTCATGGCTTTCAGGCTGTCACAACTGTGTCGCCATCGTTATCCAACAGTTCAATTCAAGATCTCTCAAGAGACAATTTCAGTCTGACAGACGAAACAGATGGTAATACCCCCCTCTACTATTGAATTATTATTTAGCTTAGTTTGAGATAAGAGTGTCCAGATAAAATGTTGAATACTTGGGTGTGCTCTACAGCACTTTGATTTTTTGGTTATAGAGTAACACTTATTCTTTTTCCGTATAAATGTTTAAATTTAAAAAAAAGAATACCCTTGGTATGAATTACAATAGAGAAAACATTTTGAATTATATACTGATTATGTTGTATTTTATTTTAGAAACACCAAAAAACAGTCCAGAAAAGCATGGATTTCAGACAGTTGACTTGACACCACCATCTGTAAACTCCAATACATCTAGAAGGTCATCAATTAGTAGCAATATTAGCGATGCTTCTTTCTTGTTTCCTATTTTTGAAAGTCCTAGTACTACCTACCATTTACAGGTTAGTAAACTTTATTTTTACAATGTAAATATTACTTTGATTCTAATCAAATATGTTAATTTCTATTTGCAATAGTCTGATATTGATCAATCAGCAAGTGAAATCGATGAAAATATTAGTCCACAATTGGATAGAGTTTCTAAAGAACAATTGTACACTGCATACCGTAAAGCACGGACTAAATATGACAAGTATAGAGGAAGATTTTCTGACCTTGCCACTCATTATCGTGAAATGGAACGTACTAAAGAAAAGCTAGAGGGTCTTTTAGTTGAAACACAAGATAAAGCATTGAGACGCATCAGTGATCTTAAAGAACAGTGTCAGCTAGAGCAGCAAGCAAAAGCTCATTTAGAGGATGCACTGAGAAATGATCTTGAAGAAAAAGACCACATTATTAATTCTTTGAGAACTAAAGTAAGTTTTTAAGTAAATTAATAGATTTTATTTAAAGACTTTGGCACTTATAAATAATAAGTAATTCATTAATTAATTTTTACTTTTTTTTCATACATGTGAATGTTTATGTTTTAGTCAAATTTAAGTTGTAGTTTGAATGAATTTTTATTTTCTTTGGAATGCTTAGTTTTTAAAGTGCCTTTGTCTACTTTCATCAAATAAAATATTTTTTTAAGGTACTAATTTTGTGACAGATAAAGTTAATGCAAGAAAAGGGACCAAATACTGAAGACTTAGAAAATGTAAATGCTACTGAAAATCATAATGAAAATGGTAAAGTTGATTTACTTGTAGATTTATCAAATAACTCAGAAGTAGAAAAAACAAGTGAAGAATCTACATTAAGTATTGAAAATACTCAGTTAAAAGAAAAGCTCCATAAACTGGAAAGTTTGTTAGAAAAATATAAAGACATGCTCAAACGAAATAAAGAGAAAATGATGGAAATAACAAATGATAAAAATACTTTAGAAAGAGATTATGACATTTTGCAAAAATCAAGTAAAGATAAAATTAATGATATGGAGAGTGATCTTAACAATACTAAAGAAGAACTACACCGTGTAAGAGAAGAAATAAATGTACTCAGGAAACGAGAAGAGGAATCAGTTATATCCTTGGCTGAAAATAAATTGTCAATCCACAGGGAACTTGAGGGAAAAGAAGAACAAATAAAAAAGTTGCAATCAGAACTTAAACAAGCACATGAAATTGAAAAATCACTGGGAGATACATTAGAAGCAGAAAAACAAGAAATAGAGAAACTAAAAATATTTGCTAATCAAAATGCAGAAACAAGTGAAGAACATTTAAAAGCTAAAACAGAAGCATTAAAACTGAAGGAAGAAATGCAACAAAAACTTACAAATGTAGAAAAGGAAATGAATTTAAAATATAATGAGGAAGTTAATCGCAATAAAGAATTAATTGAGAAATTAAAAATGTTAGAAGAAACTTCAAGTGCTAAAGAGTCTGATTCTGAGACCATTAAGAACTTATCACAGGAGATCCAAGCTAAAGAAAAACTTGTTCAAGAACTGAATATAAAAAAGGAAGAATATGAAAAACATTTAAAAGAATATGAATCTGAAAATACTAATTTGAAAAAAGAACTGTCTGAAATGAGTGAAAATGTTAGTAGACTAGAGAATGAAAAAGTAGCTAAAAACAGTACTGAAGCTAGTTATGAGAAAGAGTTTAATGCTTTAAAGCAGGCATTATTAGAAAAAGAAGACATTTGTAATAAATCAAATTTAAAACTTCAAGAATATACTGGAGCACTTGAACTATTTAAACAGAAACTGCATCATCAGAATGAAGAAATTAAAATATTAAGAAGCAAAACTAGCGAAGAAGATAAAGTCTCGCGATTACAAGAAGAGATTGAAAATAAAAACACGGAAATTCTAGGACTTACTAGTGAACTGAAGTCGAGCTCAACAACTATAAGTGATCTCAAGAAAGAAATAAATAACTTGGTTAATCATAGAAATAATTTAATTAAATGTTTGAAATCTTGTAAGAAATCTGTTAAAAATTTAAAGAAAGATTATGTAGCTCTTAAGAATACTGTAAATAGTGATATAAATAATGGAAAAGGTGCAATATTTAAAGCAGTAGAAGAAACTATCAAAGTATTTCCATTAATTAGTAAAGATAATGAAAGTCTTCAATCACAATTGGCTGAATTAAAGGCAAAAATAAATGTGATGCAAGACTTAGAGAACAGCTGTCGTGATAACAGTGTGCAATTAGACAAAGTTGTTAATGAAAAATTAAGTTTAGAGCAAGAGTTGAAGGAAAAACATGATGAAATTGAGGTAATGAAAGCTCAATTGAATAATCTTAATGAACTTGAAGTAGCAAATACCAAATTAACATCAGAAATTGAAAATTTGAATAAGAAAATATCCGATTACGAACAAGTTTGTAAAGAACGCGAAAAACAGCTTCACGATATCGAATGCGAAAAAGAAGACTTTGTAAAAAATAGCTCGTTAGAAAAGCAGCAGTATGAGAATGCATTAAAAGAATTCAATCTCAAGCTTTCTGAAAAAGAAAGCCTAGATCGCGAATTCAACGAACTGTCAAAGAAATATCAAGAATCTGTAGACTTGGTAAATGCTTTAAAATCTAAAACCGAAGATAGCGATAATATGGCGCAAGAAACTCAGCATCTCAAATCAGAACTCGACGGTGCCAGAGAAGAGTTAGCCAAGAAAACTGTTGAATTGCAAAATTTACAGGCCCAAAATGCTGACAGTGAAGAACAGTCGTCGAAAATGAAAAGCGAATGCGAAAATTACAAGAAACTAATAGAGGAAAATAATCAGAAATTACTGCATTTTACCGAAGAGCTGGACAAGTCTAAAGAGGCAAGCGAAAAATTAAACGTTGAGTTGCAAGAATCTAAAGACTCTCTGCAGAAGGCTATTGATACCAAAACCAACTTGATGCAAAAATTGAAAGCTTTTAAAGAAAAACTGCAAAAATCAATAGAGGAGAAGAATGCCTTAACGGCCGATTTGCAAGAGGAAAAGTCAAAACTGCAAGCCACGTCAGACCAATTGAATAAATCTTTAAGTAGTAAAATAGAAGAGAACGAAGAACTGAAAAAAGACAATATGAAATTAAGCTCGGAATTAAGCGAGCTGAAGGCAAATAAAATCGTTATAGAAGCACTGAAAAGCGAAAAGGAAGACATGATTTCCAAATTGAACGAATTAAGGTCTCAATGTACTTCTTTGGGCAACGAAAACAACAGTTTAAAAGATAATAAAAACGATCTTCTGAAGTTGAACGAAGAGCTGAAGCAGTCACAGAACGACTTAACGGAAAAAATAAAAAGCTTGGAAAATATGTACAACGAGACTTCAAAGGAAAAAGATGCGATATTACGGGATCTCGAGGCGTGTAGATATGAATTGCAAACTTCCAGTGGCGAGATGGAGAAGCTCAAGTTACAGCTTGTGGACATTGAAAAGCTGAAGCAGCAGAACAATGAATTAACTGTCGCATTAAAAGAAGTCGGCCAACTTCAGCAGAAAAATTCAAATCTCCTTGAAAAGATCCAAGTTTTAACGAAGGAAAACGAGTCGCTAATTTCAGAGGTGGAAAGCCTGAAGAATAACATACAGAGCTTGGAGAAGTATCAAGTTGAAAATAACAATTTGAAACAAAGCACCGATGGTTACAAAACAAAAATTGCTGAACTCGAAAATTCATTGTCGTCCAAAGCAAGAGAACTGGATTCTCTTCGGCAAAACGTACAAGATGAGGCTCACAACTTAAAGATCGAACTGACGGAAAAAGAAAGCGAGTTGCAAGAAATGGAATCGAAGAACGCCAATTTATTGGAAGAAATAGACAAATTGTCTTCGTTGAAGTTGAGTATAGAAGAAAAAAGTAGCCAAGAAATCGAAGAATTACAAAAAGCTGCTAAAGAATACAAGGCTAGTTTAGCTGAGAAAGATGCTCAATTGAAAACATTGCAAGAGAAGTACGATAAATTACAGGAGGAATACAGAGGTGTTAGTACCGAGAAGTCGAGCAACGAAGAGTTGACGAAGAAAATTGAAGACTTGGAGCAGGAGAAGAGAATGATCGAGTCGCAACTCGACGAGACGCTGGTTACATTCCAAACGAAAGAATCGCAAATTCAAGCTTTCAACGATGAATTGAGAAACCAAATTCTCAAGCTGCGGGATCAGATGAAAGTTAATGAGGAGGAGCAAAACTTGAGGCTAAAACAAATTTCGAAGGAATTTCAAGCCCAGCTACGCGATAAAGAGTCAGAATTACAGGCGGCACTTGAAAAAAGATTTGGTAATGTTACATTTATATATTTATCGTATTTATTAAAATTTCACGGTATTAATTAAATTTTTTTTTATTTTTCAAGATCACATGCAAAATTACGAGTCGGATGTTATACAAGAGTATAAAGAGCAATTAAAAGATTTTCAAGTAGAACTAACGAGAAAATCCGAAGAAATTCAAAGGCTTACAATGGAGAATGATCAGATAAAAAAAAAATCGTCAGAGGAAGCTGAAAAACTTTCTGTGACGATTAATCAAATAAAATCAGAGCACATCGAGGAAATGCAGGAAATGGAAAAAAAGTGGAGAAACGTCATGCAGCAAAGAACGAACAGTTTGGAAACGAAGCATGAACACGAAATTGAAGAATTAACTTCTGAATGGCAGAATGAAAGAAAAGTATGATTTTTATTTTATTACGACTTTCCTTTTTTGTTGCATCCATTACATTTTTATTTTAATTTCTCACTTTTGTTTTCAACCGTTTTCCAGAGCGATGAATATACAGATATTACAGATAAGGTGATTATTTGTTTTTCATTTTTATTTTATGTTTTCTTAACTTTAATTTCTAACAATTACATACAGAAAACAATTGAATTCATCATTTCAATTGTTTTATTTTATTTTATCACTTGTATTAATTGCTTACTTATTGTTTATCTTAAAACATATATTATTCATTTTATGCATTCAACAACGCTTTGTTTTCTGAAAAAATTCATTTAATCAAATATTACTAAACTTAATGGCATTTCATTATATTAGGAATTGGAAAATACAACGAGAGTTGCAATGGCGACGGTGCAGTCGAATACCGGTTCATTCCATACGCTTCAGCAAACTCTACTATCTCAAAAACGAGAATTATCCGAGCTTAGGAAATTGGTTAAGATGAGACAAGAATCCGTCGAAGACTCGACGGAAATTGAGTACCTCAGAAATATATTATTTAAGTATATGATGGGAAAAGAAACCATGGTGCTTGCCAGAGTAATTGCCGCTGTTGTTAAATTCGACCAAGAGCAAACGTCAAAAATTTTAAAACGAGAAGAAGATAAACAATCATTGGTAAAAATAATATACTCATGTGACTGTAGTATTAAACGTATTTATAGTATAAACATTTTTTATTTTTCAGCTGGGATCACTAGGCTTAACATAACACATTTCATCCATCCGCATTTAATAGGAACGCAATTAACTTAAGTAATGAATATTTTATTATTCATTTTAAACACTGCATTGAGCAAAATGGGCCAATACTGGAAACTGCTCACTCTAAAGTCGCATATAAACGTTGCAATTGGTACAAACCAATTAACTCCGTGTGTATTGTTGTCAATGTATTTATTTTGATGAAATTGTACATTAGAATTTTTTCGAAAAAAGTTTTTTGGTGTGATTAAATCTGTGGTTTTTTTTTAAATCAATTAAAGATTTCTATTGGCACCATCTTAACTCTTCAGACTCAACAAATTTACACTAATTTTTAACATAATTTATTTCAAATTATTTCTTAAACATTTAAATTGATATTCTTGATATATTATTCCAAAAAAGTATTGAAATAGAATATTTATGAGATATTGAATATCAATTTGATGTAATTAAGAAATAAATATTTAAATGTCAAGGTCGGGATAACAATTACAAATTACTCATAACTACTTATTTGAAATTTGTAACAGAGGCAACATATATTAGTAAATAATAATTGTACATAATGATGTAATTATATAATGTTTTATTTAGAAATCTTATATACAAATAAAATGACGTTTTAAGACTAGTCAAAGTATTTTTCATTAACACTTAACAACTCACAAAGAACTAATTATGCAGCCTGTGGCTGATCTACAGATACTGTTTCTTTATATTCCTCAAAGAATTGCTTTCTATGAGTGAGTGGTGTTCTTTTATGACGAATAAAAAAGATTTCATCCCCATCTGCATTGTACTGCTTTTTGCCATCTGCTCCTAGCAGTTTTCTAATTGCTACATTTCTCTTCAAAAGTTTATCATAAAACTCTTTTCCACCTTCGACATAACTTGGCCCAAGACTTGCCAATTGATGATCAACTCTTTTTTCAAAAAAGGTGTTTAATGAATCTCTTATTTGAAACCATGTACAGAAACTCATAAATCCTAATCCAAGATAAGTACATACTATCATCGAAAAAGGTTTTTGAAATAAATTATATTGAGTTCTTAGCATATCTGCTGCCACAGCAGTCGTAGAAATTATTATTGGTGATTCACACGATCGCCAAAGCGGTAAGTTTTTTTGACTCATCAATATTTCACGAGCAATGCCGAATTTTTTTGCATTATCAGAAAGTACAAGTGATTCTATTAAGTCATCTGTAGCTGGATGATAAGGATTTAGGGGTTCCTTATTGAAGCCTACACGGATTTGTAATATATCAACAGAGCGTTTATCTTTATACTCAAAATGAGAAGGGATACCAATAGCTACTCCATATCGATTATTATGGAGTCCTATATTGTAAGTATCAAAACCAGTTATTGTGAATGGAGTGTAAGTTTCCCTAAGGTCATCATCCAATTCTAAATCATCTAATACTTGTTTGTATAACTTCTCAACATTCTTAGGCAATGGTACTTCAACGTCGCGTCTGTAAGTATACAAGAATATACTTAGTGATGTAAATATATAGAAATTTATTTAAATATATTGTATGTTCATATTTACTTATATTTTGCTATAATTTTTCTGTATTTCTCAATAAAAAATGTATGCGGTAGAACTTCAAAAAATGATGCAGTCGATATTGTAGCTATAGCTCCTGTAGCTATGTATGCCAATTGACTTGGCCTAGTTGAGCCTAATTTAGACATTTCCTTTATTATATTGCACTAGTAGGAATAAATAAACATTTAAACAATTTATAAATTTATAAGTTTGTAAATATCAATAGGTTACTTACCTAATGTTATTTTATGATATAGGGTATCAGTTATTATTTATCTGTAAAAATAACAAATTATTACTATACCTCCAATCAAAATTTCCATACCCAATTAACTTTAAGTTTCAAACTTATCCAGTATTATTAAAATAATTGTATTGTTTCCCAAATGTATTATTCTTGTTCTGTAGTTCACAGAACATTAATTACAATGACAATTGTAAATTTGAGATTAAATCAAAAGGCAATTTGAAAATGGCAAATATAATGGCCTTTCAAAATTATTTTTAAACAAAAACTCAAATTTATTAAACAGTCATGACACGTAAAACTTTCACGAAAAATCGATGTTTTGAAAAGGACGCAATATGTTGTAACATTTCAAAATTAACAATTGAAAGATTTAATGAGAAACAAATGTAAACAGTAATAAATCTTTGTTAAAATGACATTAAAAATGATTTTTACGTACATTCAAAGTTCATAACCTTTCTGCTTACATACCTTATTGCTAGTGGAGCACAACACAAGATTATCAACACAACCGCACCGGCTCAAACCACGTGATCACGTTCAATTTATTTATGTAAGTTCGTGAGACGTGAAACAAGAGTACTGAGTACAAAATGATACGCATGCGTCTTGAAACTGAATCAAAAATTGGAGGTAACACGAATATTTTTAAATAATTGACAATTTTATTTATTAATTTGTGTTTTATTGTTTATTTGTTTAATAGAAACTTTACGTAACGTTAATTAAATATAATTACGGATTATTATAAAATTAAAAAGAAACCGTCGTTATTACTGTATTAATAAAGAAGAAAACTTTCAAAATACATAGATTTTACACTATTTTTTATAATTTTTTGGTAAATACTTCTTTTTGAAAGGTGTTGAATAAGGCTGAGGCATCTTAAACACGTCCTGCCAAAAATAATTTCATTTTTAGACACGTTTGAAATATTACACATTTTCATTTGTTTATAAAAAATATTAATTATTAGCTCAATAAATTTACCGCATCTTTGGAACCTTTTGAAGTATCAGAAGATATTTCAGGGTTATTGGATTTCTGTGAGAGTAATTCATCAAATAGTCTGTCACTTACTGAATGATTATTTTGCTAAATAAGGAAAAAAAAATTATTTCATTGGACGAATGCACAAGACGTTATCTTGACTTACGGAAATAATGAGTCATCGTGACAGTATAAACGTAATTTATTTGGAAAAAGGTAATAAGCTATTGTTTTCAAGTAACTTGTTCGTAAAAATTAGTAATATTTATATTTATTTAAAATAAAGTTTAATAACAATAAAAAGGCAACTAAAGATTGTAATTTGTAAAATTAAAAATTTAAGCGATCATCAATTATCTACGTTTATTTAATTTTTTTTTTAATTTGACACTTTAATCAATCTGTGTCTGGATTCCGTGAAGAGAATGAAATGCCAATAAATCATATTTTTTCCTCAACCGAATACTCTGTACAAGCAATTAAGTAAATACTGTTTCAGGTATAAATAATTATTTTATAACGCGGTAGAAAGTCAAAAATTTTGTATGAAAGACTCGAGTGCACTTATTAGGAAAAGGTCGTGACCAGTTTGAGGAGAAATTTAGAGTCCACGTCTGTGCAATAAACTCATTATGGTTAGTATGAAAAGTCGAGTCTATTGTTTTGCCAAGCAATTACTTTATGAGCCATTATAAAACGTATCGTAAATCTCGATGTATACTCTTGAAAGTGTAAAGTTTCCGAATCGCATTCGTTTGTAACACTCTACAAATCCGCTATTAATTTAAGTTTCATACGTACTAATTGAAATATAAATATTGTAAAAAAATTTACATCGCAATACTTACCACTTTCGTACTAGAATTACTGTTATCAGAATCATAATCGTACTCTGATCTTTTAGAAGCCATTGTTTTTGATTCGACCTGTAGGAAAGGATAAATAGATAATAGTATTGTTAAATATTTTTGTTTTTAAATTATAAAAGCAATGTTATGAAATTTACTCTTTTAGGGGTCGTATATTTTGACCTGGTGTCGTCTTCAGACTCATCGGAATCGTCAAAGCCGAAAGAATTGTTCAATTGTGCCGATGTAGCTGTTTTTACCTGAGGCACCTAAATAATGAGTAATTGTTCAGCTTAACCATAATAATAGTTTTTTAATGTACATAAAGTATAGTTGTAAGATTTAAAATACAAAACACTAAGAATAAGATGGTATTATAAATTGTTTAATACGTTAATTGAACGAGTCTAACGTTATTATTAAATAAAATAAAATCAATAAAATTATAAAAGTTAAATATACTCGTGTGAAAAGACGATTAATCTGAGATGACAATATAAGATGCTTACTTTTTTGTAATTAACATCAAAATCTTTTTTGTTAATTTCACTCGGCTTGTTTGTATTGATATCGCCAAGCTGAATTGAGTTGTTTCCCGGCTTGTCGCCCTTATCTTTATTTAACGATTCGAGTTTTAGCTTAAGGCCATTATTCTCCTCTTGTAATTTCTTTACTTTAGTTTCGAGTTCGTTCTGTGCCCTATTCTTATCAGATAAAATCTGTTCGTACTTTCGTATTTCACTGGCCCACTCGTCAGCTTTGTGCTGTAATTCTCGTTCAGTGTTAGATAACGCTTTTTGCTTTGACAACTTCGTCTCTCTCAGCTTTGCTAGCTTTCGCTGTTGATCCTCGAGCTGCTTCGAAAGCGTTTTCTTTTCGTTTAGTTTTTCATATAAATTCTTCAGATTATTTTGCTGATTTTCTTCGTTTTCCAAAAATTTACCTCTCGCGGCTTCCAAATCAGCATTAACTTTAGCTAAATCTTCATTTATCTTCTTCATATTTTCATCGAGTATCTTTTTGGATGAGTTTACAATTTGACGCTTACTCGTCACCTAGTGGGTAAAAATAGTTTTATTTTTTTCTAATTTCATAATCTTTATTTTAGTAACTATGAAAAATATCGTAATTTCATACTTCTTTTAATAGTTCTTCTTTCTTAGATTCTAGAGTTTTTAATAGTTCATTCGTTGCGTGTTTTGACTGTCTATGGTAAAGTAATTTATATTTAATCATAATTAAAATATTATTTTCGTCATATAGTTATACGTAAATTTTACTAACTGAATATTAGACAATTCAGATCGTAATTCAGAAACTGCAATTATCTTGTCTTCGCAAATTTTAACATTATTATTATAAAAATCCTAAAATAGCAAAAAAAAACGTAGCGTTAAAAATAAAAGAATACGATTTAATGAAAATAGTTAGTCAAACCAATAAAATAATTCGAGAAACTTATATACACCTGAAACTTGACTTTCTCTTGATTCAAAGCTTCAATTTCTTGTTTCGCCTTTTTTTGGAAAGCCTCCTCGTCCGCTTCCAATTCGGCTGCCCTTCAATCCGTCCAAACATAAATGAAATTTATAACTTTAAAATAAATCGCTAATTAATCGTAACAATTACCTCTTAACGCGTTCATCGAGCAAAGCCTTAACATTATTGTAATTAACCGTCTCGTCGTTTAACGATGCCTTAATCCTCTGAACTTTTTGTTTAGACTCGCTGAGCGTTTCGTTCAAACTGGCGCAAACAACTTTTTCCTTCTCGATTTCCCTTTTAACTTTGGAAATTCACAATGAGCGCGCGCATTCGCGCCGAGCGACACTTTGAAATTACGTAACGGCCTTGCGATATATATACTCACTATCATTATTTACGACTACTTTCTTATCGTGGATCTCCTTTTCCAATCTCTCCAAGTAATTCTGCTGCTCGAGTATCATTTGTAGCGCGTTCGTCAGTTCCGCGTTTTTGCCCCGGCAGCTCACGGACGTCTTTTCAACCTCCTCCACGTTGGACAGTACAATTTCGTTTTGATAATTTCTCAGCTCGTTAAATCTACAATTTGTACGGATAGCCGATGAAAAAAAAAACACATAAAAGTTGAATCATCATTTCCGCATGTATACATCATAACAAAGTTGACGAAATTTTCTCGAATATTTACTTCTCTACGATAGCTTTATTAGCGCCTATCAGCTGGCTTACGCTTTCGGCTTGATTCGCCGCCTTCTTGCGCGCCTCGCCCAGCTTCTTCTGCGAATAATAAAAGTTCTTCTTAGCCTCGTGATACTCCCGCTCCAGCCTCTTTATCGTCAGCTCTCCCTCCACCTGCGAGAGAAAGAGAAAGAGAGCCGGTTTAAATTCACGCCCGTAGACCGAGGCGAAAGACAAAAAGAAAACAATTATACAGCCGAGAAATTCGAGAGTTCCGAATTAGTCTATATAGACGTATATACCTTCTGCACCTCGACTTTCCTTAGCTCGCTCTCGGTCAGAAGGCTGACCTTTCGCGTCATCGAGCACGTCATCTCAGGCTCGCTTTCGCCGCCGAGCATAACATTGCCACCTGCGCTAGTGTTTAGCTCTTGAGATCTGTCCATAGTCACCGCAGCGCGGATTCCTGGAGCGCTTCCCGGATATATGTCTTAGAAGCGCCTCTCTCGATCGATCACTCGTATACGTGTACTGTAGAAGCGCTTAAAGAAGACCTGAAAAAAGAGAGAGAGAGAAACGTCAACGGAATTAATTGATGCGTCTTATCTCCCTCGCTCGTCTACGATAATAAAAGCGTGTGCGTGTGTTTTTCAATCGCGCTTACAAAGCGGTAAACAAGTGTCCGCGCGCGCGGATTTTGCGTCGAACTTTTTTTTTTTCAAATCGTTACATAGTCGGAAGCGCCTAATACGCTCTTGTTAGGTGTCGCGGTTGAAACGAAAAACACACAGCAGGCACACGCGCGCGAGTGGGGGACATAAACAAAACAGGAAAGCGATAATCGCGGTGTCTCGTTAACGACGCCCGAATTTGGACCGCAAACCAAAGATCCAATGTAAATATGATGAATAGCCCCGAAAATAAAGAAATAACAGCAGGGGGAAATAATTAAATTTAACCGACAGCGTTTTGGCGTGTTCGATGAAAATCGGTATGTATTTACGAGCCGGCACGCTGATCGACAGTTCAGCACTGGGTTAGCCAAAGTGGAGGTCGAAAAGGTGGGGGCAGGTCTTACCTGAACGAAAGTGCGGCGGGGAAAAGAGAGAGAGAGAGAGCGGGCGATCGGCGGGGCGACAAAGGACGCCGGGCGTAATCGAAGCGCCGGGGAATTCCGCGCGCCTTTCCTGCGCGATCACCTTGGCCGAAGAAGTGAAACGAGCTCGCCTCGCGGCGCGTACTTTTACGTCTGTGTGCCGTCGCGCGCTTACGTGTGTACAAGTCAGAGCGGTGTGTTTGTTGGCAGAGCTGAGCGCAGGTGCGCCACCGGACCAATGGGGCGCGAGCGCTTCGAAACTCTCCCAGTCTCCCCCTGAGAGAGCGCGCACACACACATAGGTGCACCAGAGGGCGGTCCGACCCCCGGAAACGAGCGAACGCGAAATTCGAAAATCGGAGCAGGCTCTAGCCGTCTACTTATAGGATGCGTGCGCGAAGAGATATAGACTAACCGATGAGGATGCGACCCTTTCGAAGGGAGGGACGGAGGGAGAGCGAGTTTAAAGTCTCCCTCTCTCTCTCTCTCTTTTCTGGTTTCTCCCTTTGGGAGAGTTTGAGGGCCAGGTGCGTGTACGGGCGCGCTCCCCCTCTCCCTCTGGTCCTCCTACCTATATGCACTGCTTTAAAGGTCTGGGCCCGCGCTAAGGGGCGAGTTACGGGCGGAAATTGCACCGGTTCTCGGTAAATCGAGGCAGATTCTCGTGTCCGAGGGAGCTAGCGAGAACCAGCTGAGACATACTGCCGGGCCGAACACGCATTATTCGCGAGAAAGAGAGAGAGAGCAAGGTCGCGCACACGTGCGCAGAGAGCGCAGGGGGGGTAGGAGAAAGAGACGGAGAGAGCGGCCGTATACGTGTGCTCCGATCGCTCCGAATTTCCTCCCTCTCGCAATATCGGAGAAGACCGTTATAACAAGGCGTTTGTGTGTCTCTCTGCGTTGGCGACGAGGAGCACGGCGCGCGACGAAAACGTCGACGGCGGAGGCAGAGAGGGCGATATACTCCTATTACCGCCGCGGACTGTTTTCCAAATCCGGGTGGGGGCCGCAGCCGCCGCGCTCTTGTCTCTATGCCACTGCGTCTCGCACGGAATCGGCTACGCGAGCTCTATAATACGAGAGGGGCTATACACGGGGAGGAGGAGAAGCTGGACCGCGGGGGGACGGTCGAGTTGCGTCCGCACTTTTCTCCCCTCTCTGTCTCTCTCGCTCTTACGGAGAGTCGTTCCCTTTCTCTCTGCTTCTCGTTTCCTCGGTATAATACACTGCGCCCTGTGTGCGTGCGTGCGTACTGCTAGCGGTGGTGTGTAGCGAAGGAGGAGGAGGAAGAGACAGTTGAGCGTGCGAGAGAGAGAGAGAGAGAGAGAGAGAGAGAGAGAGAGAGAGAGAGAGAGAGAGAGAGACGAAGAGAAACGAGAGAGCGCCGACGTGAGAGAGTTCGGCTTGGCAAGCAGCAACGCAGCAGCAGCAGCGCCAGCGATCACGGCATCAGCCAGCACCAGCCGCAGTAGTGAACTTGCGCTGCAGTAGTAAACGCAGCCGGTCGACGTCGTCGTCAACGTTGATGACGACTTTGACCCCTGCCGCCTGCGAGAGAGCTCTCCGCCTGGGCGCAAACGAGGAGCAACGAGAAGGGGGGCCTGTACGCCCTGCAGCAACGGTATCCACACACAGGCAGGTGTTGCGCGTTTGCGAGATATATAACCGGAGCCTCGACGTAGCACCGGCTGCGCAGCTCCTCTACGGTTATCAAAAGAGGCATCAACACGCAGCCGTAGAGCCAGAGGGGCTGCTCCGCTGTTGAGAAAAAGAGAGAAAGACAAGTGCCTGCTGCTGCAGTTGGCCTAGTCTCGGGAGCCCTCTGCTCCGGCTTTAACCAAATTGGGTCAACGGGATGTGCAGGCGCGCGTGACGGCCTCCCAACCGGCGCACGTTCTACCGCCGACCCTGGCCCCAGGACGGCTATACTCCGAGCCTGGAGCAGCATCAGTTTCGAAACGCGCGCTGTACATGCACACGCGTACGTTTAGGCTCGGAGTGCCTGCAGAAGCAACAGTGTAGCAGTAGCAGCAGCTGTGCAGTTGTGCCTCGACGACCTCGGCCTCCTCCTCGGGCCGTGCGCTCTCGACGCCTTCGTCATCGCAGGCTCGCCACACGGCAGCCGTCTCTCTTTCTCTCTCGCTCGCGCGCGTGGTTTTTTTTTCCTTGTAAATAACAAATTACACGCACAAGAGCGCGCGCCGTATGTGCGTGACCGAGCGCCTGATTGTGTGTGCAGCAGCAGCGGCGGCGGCGGCGGCGCACCAGCAGCAGCAGCAAAGAGAGAGAAAGAGCTAGCAGATAGCAGTGATGAAACCGTCTGCTAGCGCTGCTAGTGGTGGCTGCTGCCCGAGTCGAGCAGGCCGCTCGGGAAATTGGAACAGCTGTTACTGAAAAAAATGTGAAAAGCTCGCCAGAGGCGGCCCCCGCGCGCTCCCCCTGGCCAACAGCAGCGACAGCAGCACCAGCAGCAGCAACCTCGCCAGCAGCAGCAGCTATCCGGCCGACGGTAGAGCGGCCATCCCAGCAGCAGCCCGGGCGCGCCCCCGCCGAGATTAAGCACGCAGGGCCCCCCGTATAGCCTCGCACGCAACCGGACGACGCCGTCGGCTCTCCCACGAGTGAGAGAGAGAGAGAGAGAGAGAGAGAGAGAGACCGCTCCCACTCCACGCCAGGACTCCACGCGGACGTCCGAGCGAGAGCATCAGCGGCAGCAATAGTGTAGTAACGTTTAGAAGCAGCAGCAGTCGCCGACGCCGCACGGCCGCAACGAAGACGAAGACGACGACGAGGACGAGGAGAGCGCGGTACGATGAATGGCGTGGCCGGCAACAGCGGCACCGGCAAAATCACCGAGAAGCTGGGCCTCGAAGAAGATAGGATCTACGAGTTGAAGCTCGGCCCGACGATCCTCAACAACGACAAGTCCACCGCCTTTCACACCATCAAATGTGAGTAGTAGTCGTTGTCCCTCCGCTGCCTGCTGCAGCAGCAGCACCAGCAGCGCGCTTTCGAAATCGGGCCGACAGCCAACAGCTGTGCGCGCGAGACCGCTCTCCCTGCGGGCTCTCTTCTGGGACCCCTCTCTCTCGCGCTCACCTCTCCGTCTCCCCCGCACGCGACGTTTAAACGGCCAGGCTAGCGCTCTCTCCTCTCCGCACCTTGCCACTCCGGATCGGCTCGTTATGATCGAATAACCAGCCCTCCCCCTCTCTCCTGCATCAGCAACAATCGGCCGATCTTTCATTCTTCGCTTTTCTTCTGTTTCATTTGCGCTAATCGTGCCACCCCTCTTCTCCCCGGCCTCGACAGATGACTTCAAGCCCGCGAGTGTGGACACGTCGAAAATGGCAACGGTCGACGTCGGCGAAAAAAACACGATGACAGTGACAGTGCCGCACCTCGACGGCGCTGGCATTCCACACACAGTATTCAAGGGTTCGCAAAGGGGCTATCAGAAGGAGTGCGTTCTCATTATTGATAAGGACACTGGCACCATTACCCTTGAGAGGTTGACTTGTAACGTACAAGTTAAAAAGACTAGGTAAGACAAGTGCCTGCCTTGCCCCTTGTTGGCTCCACCTTGTATACTCTTTGACTATAACTTGGCCAGGCAACTTTGGTCTAATTTAAATTCATCCGAGTCATTCGTTTACCATGCTACCAATTGTGCTTTCTTTTCTGATTATCTAACAGGTCTGAGACCAAATCCCAGCCGTTTTTAACAGTTAATCCACACACTGGGGTCAGACCAATTACGCCTATAGATAAAACAAAAAGTCCAACCCATGGAAGAACAAAAAGTAGAACTAAGGTAACTAGCGGAAAGAAAAGGGAGCCAAGTCATCAGTTACGTCCTAAGCAAAGTCCTCAACGTGCCTCTTATCATGGGAAAAGCCCTCCAATGAAATCACCGAATAATATTAGCTGTAGTAATAGTAATATAGTTAAGTAAGTAAACCATTTATTTTTACTTTCAGTAGATTTAGTATTTCTGTAAATCTAATCTTAATTAGTGAAGATATATTTCAAAGAAATTCCAAGTTTTGAAAAGTGCAATTTCATGTACTGCAATCAGTGCTAAATTATACATTGAAGCTTAAATACTTGATGCTGATACATTTTGAATTATACTGGCAATTATTTCTAAACTGGTGATCCTTTGAAATATAATAAAATTTGCTTGTATTTGTCTTACTTGACTGTAACCTTAAAAATGAAATATTTATCTCATTCTTTAACCTAAAAGATACTGCAGATAAATTGTTTCTTAGCTTATGTTCGCTATGATACACAAGAGTAAAAGCTAAAATAGTTTTTCAATTTCTAGTTCTTCAGCCATGCCTTCTTCGAGTCAATCGTTAGCCAGCCTTCCCATGATCTGTGAAAACGATGATTTTCCATTAACAGTACCCGCGCCGTCTTCTGCATCTACGTCACACTCTATACCTTCTCCAAGAACGATATCCCCAGTCGTGAGTGATAAACGAATCGTTAAAGCGCCCGATCTCGACAACGAGGTAGGCATCTTGAGTGATTCCAGTTCTAGTAGTTCAAGCTCCGACAGCTCCGACAGCGATTCAGAGGAAGAAAAGTCCACTGCAAAAGTTAACGGTAATTTTTCGTTTTCATTTATCATTTATGAGCGTCGAAAATGCCACTCCGCAAGGGGGCCGGAGACTATTTATAATCGGATTTTTTTTAGGGTACACGGCAAACGGCACAAAAACGTCTCCGATTCTCCAGCCGATGTCCATGCCTGAAGTCTTGCTGAACGAGGACTTGCAGCTGTCGGAATCGGAATCGGATAGCGACTAATAATAAATTAATAAATTGATACAACATTCCGAAAGACTTTGTAAAAAGAAAACCGAATTTTAAGCTTAAAAAAAAACTCGAACAATGTTATCTCAGTTAATTTTCTCCTGTAAAGCAAAAAAGCGTGACTGTCTTTACAAGCGTCTTTCAAAATGGAGTATCTTCCAATTTCTTTCTCTCGCGTAACATTGCGAAGCGCAAGGCGCACTCGATGATGTTATCCCTTTTAATAGTACTCGACTAGTGATATTTCATTTTTGCTTTAGCTCTCGATCGCACGACATCGGGACTAAGCGTTTCAAGCCATAATGCTTTCTTTTATAATCTCATGAAGACAAAACATTATGTATACGTTAAATTGTTTGATTATAAAGGAAAAAAAAGAGAGGTTGGAAAAAAGAAAGGTCGTAAGGATCTTTTCAACTGCTGCACGATACACACGTACTTTAGTTTTTATTGTAGCATCGAAAAGACGACAGCCTATCTTTTTTCCGTGTTGAATGAGGTGTGGCGATAACGAAACAAATATGGCGAGCCACGCCAAAAAGTGTATAGGGTACTAGGGATTTTATAACGATTTATTGCTATGTTAAACTCGATATATTACGATCTTGTGTGGGCTAAACCTTTGAATAAATAAAAAAATAAATAAAAAAAGGTCTTGCCAATTCGCATATTCATATTTTGTTTGCTGGGTACTTGTTTAAAATAGTTTAACCCAAAAAAATCTGAAAAAAAGTATTTTTATACACTTTATTTTTTAATAAAAAAAATGAAAAAAATAGGAGTAACATGAGACTTAAATAAACGTAAGAAAAAATGTTTTCTTTTTAATAATTTATATTAAGTAGGAAATGGTTTATTAAATTTGTCATTACTTTTGTGCCTTTATGTCATCTTTTACAACTAATTTTAATGTAAAATTTTGTAAATAGAATTATAATTGAATTTACAAATCTTGCAATAAATTTGCTATTATGTAAACTTATGTACATACAACTCTTTCTTACGCTACATTTCTTTTAGTGAATTTTATAAAATTTATAAGTAAATATATTTCCTATTCTCTTGTTTCTTTCAAACGCTGCTGACACATTTTTCTACATTTATATATAAACGTTAAATAAAATTCACGATTTTTTTCACATAATAAATATTTACATTAAACTATTTTCAGTAGATACCCAGCTTTTGCTATAATATACTTCGACAGGAACTCAATTTGTCTTATCACAATGATACAATTTGGTCCTCTGTACTCAAAATGCAGAAAAGGCGTAAAATATATAATAATATATATATTTTCAATGATGCTCTTGATAATCTAGAATCAGTCTTGCTAGCTGACCACGATTTCCCAGTTGAAGGTTACGGCGCCTCAAGCATGTGTCAAGGGTAATGTTATTCCTCGTGCCAATGCAGCTGACGTCTCTGTAGCGGAGCTTTAGGGCTGGCTCGACGGCGCGAAATGTGCTCAGAGTGCCGTGCACAACAAACATTTCGAAAATCGAGCCCACAGAGACGGTTTGTGATAGCTTTAATACACTCGCGATGTCCTTGTCAGTTCGCACCAGGGGTATTCGATTCTCGATGGATTTTCGCACTGAAATGTACAAATTGTATCGATTTTTAAACTTGGAAAGACATTTTAATAAAATAAAATGCAATTTTTATAATGACTTTTGTATACTTGTATACCTGTCATGTAATCTTTTGCATAAAATGATACAGATTCATAATTGTACTCGTCATATCGACCGTGATTGTGGAGAATATCAAAATCTACGTGTTTTTTTTCGTTATAATTTATGATGTCTGGATGATACTGTACAAAAGGGATTGGACTAAAAACTTGCCATTGGCTGATTGTATTCATGCGTACCTGCAAAGATTTAAAATTTTTTGAATATCAAAACACTTATTCTAACTGCGTATATAACGTTATTATGTTGTCAATTTACTAAAAGCATGTTTAAATCTTACTCTGTTCAAGTATTCAGTTTTTATATCCATTCTAGTATCTGCAAAAAGTATCAAATTATCCGAAGTTAATTTTCTGATGTACAGATCAGCAATAGCAATTTGCAACAAAGGTTCAATTTCTACAAAGCTTGAAATAGTCGGTAGCCGAATTGAAAGCCACGTGACTTTTAATTGGTCTTTTTTATACTTTTGAGTCAAAAATAAGGCACGTTGTTTAATTTCGCGGTAGATATCATCGTTTCCCTTAGATGCATATCCAGGGTTGTACAGCAAAACCTTAAAACAAATGTAAATTTTTTAATGTTAGCTATTAATAAAATAAGTTTTAATTAAAATTAAGCATTGATAAAAAATTACTATTGTGAGTGATATCTTATCCTTTCTATCCATACAAACATCTGCATAGTGAGCTAAAAATTTTAAAGCTTCTTCTATTTTTTGTGAATCTACTGTTATAATCATATTTATTCTTGAATTTTCTGTGACATAAGGCACTGGTAATATTTCAACTTTTCCCAATGGCTTACAAACTTGTATTCTTTTGCTAATATATTTTCCAGTATTTGTGATAAAATTAATATCCAGCAGATAATCAACTCCTCTAGAAGAATCAAATTTCCAGTATCCATTTTGCAACTCATGAAATTTTAGTTTAACTTTTGATTCATTTATAATTTTGTCCACAGTTGCATTTACAACTTCATAAACATCTTCTTTTTGATTATTATCTAGCTCTTTAACTACACCAAAATCATCATCAAGAAAGGCATGAGTCATGTTGAAATAAGTCCATGTCAAAATATCAAACCGGTTTATAACTTTGAATTCTGTTTGACTACCAATAGGCCAACTGACTTCACTGTCAGGAGTAAAGTTGGCAGTTTTTAATATTTCTTCACGAAGTAATGTAATTTCTTTTTCCACTTTGACTAGTTCAACCTAAAATAATAAAATTCATTAAAGTCAAAATGTTAAAAATTTGAGCATAAAGCAGTAAAACACAATTACCCACCTTTGCAAAGTAATTATTCATCCTGTAAATAATCAAATGATCATAAATAGGAAATACTGTAACAGAGTTTTTAAAATCTTCTTGGGCAGTTAATTTTTCCATGTCATTTTCATAATTAAAAGTAACATTCAACTTTGTTGATGAGAATACTTGTTCTTGAGCTACATTTGTGCAAGGTATTGAAGTAGAATGCTCTATGCACCTACCAAAGTTTACGTCATCGGAAGATGAAAATGTAATTTTCACACAATAATCTAAATTATTCTTTATTTTCTTAATTAAAGAATTACTTAATAAAATACCTCCATCTGTAACAACAATTGCAAGCGTAATTATATTTTTCCAAAAAACTTAAAACAAAAAGTCATCCAAAAACAAAAGTGTGTCCTACCTAGAGAGCAATACTTATTGTCATCACTGGCAACGCCAACATGCACATCCTGGCTCACGCTAATCTTATTAACGATAGCAGTCAATCTCCTGGCATTGACAAAACTGGCATCCTTAACGAAGAAGTAATAATCGTAATCCTCTAAATAATTGTCGGTGATATACTTGAGCGTGTGAAATGGCTGAAGAATACTTCTGGTATCTGTAAAGCCGACGATCCCCGGCAATGATACATTTGGTTTCGTTCCTTCGGGTATGGAAATGAAGTATCGGACCTTGTCGACGAGATGAGCGATGGTCTTGTTCGAGG
Source organism: Anagyrus pseudococci (assembly GCA_030522585.1). Lineage (NCBI taxonomy): Eukaryota > Metazoa > Arthropoda > Insecta > Hymenoptera > Encyrtidae > Anagyrus > Anagyrus pseudococci. The sequence continues at coordinate 59,285 of JAPYYQ010000475.1, forward strand.
CGACAGCCCGATTGTGCAGATACTCCGGGCTGGTGAGGACAGCGACGAAGAGCTTGTCCCTTATGCCGAGCTCGGTGGAGTAGTAGCGAGGCCTGACGAAGACCTTCGGGGCCTTCTTGGCCCTTTGGGGCCTGGCGGCGACGTTGATCCTCGGCTCGTACTCGTCGGCCAGCTGCTCCGGGCTGCTCGGCCCTGGCTGCAGCTCGTCCGCATCGTCGCAGAGGCTGACCTCGACGGGGACGAGGAGGAGGCTGATGCCGAGGCCGAGGCAGATGCCGACGAGGAGGTAGACGTTGCTGCGGCAGTGAGAGAGCAGAAGCCCCGCGAGCGGGCTCATCGTCCTGAGCGCCATTCGTCAGCAGCAGGAGTAGCCGAGGCTAGGGAGCTCGTACAGCAGCAGCGGCGGATCCAGACACGACATGATACGCCAGCTTGCCCGGAAAGGAGTGCACGACTGACGGGGCGCCGAGAGATCTGTTGCTCCGATTTTTCAACAACGAGACACTCCACACGCACAGTCTGTTTACGTCGCGTCTCGCGAGTCTCTCCGCTCAACGCCTGCTGGCCCCGGCCATCTGACGGACGTGACGTTCACTAGTTAAGGAGTCCCTTACACATGTGTGTGCATCGTATACTCTTCTGCCGCGTATTATATCGGTATATAACAGAGGATGAGAGGAGAGAGAGGAGAGAGGGACGCGTGTCCGGATCCGGATCGTCTTACCGCGACACGACTGCCGCTATCCCGTTTTGTACAATCCCTCTCCCCCGACGAGCGAGCGAGAGAGCCTCATCTCGGCTTTTCATCCGAGCCGGCTACTATATTAGCTTATGCTCTCTATATACGCGGATGCGCGCGATGATCATGATTGTTGCCGGCGGCGGGATGCCTCTCTCTCTCTGTGGGCCGCCCGCGCCTCGTTAGGCCACTGTGCTGCTCCGCAGCCTCGGCAATTTAGCATTGACCTTCGCATATAAGTACGCACACGCCGCACAGCCGACGCGATTTCGACGATCGCCAAACGCGCTCGTCTCGGCAAAAGCGCACACCGGATAATACATATATCGCTTTTCTCATCCTCCGACGATAATCGAGATTATCTATTTTTTTTTGTTCTTTTTTTGTTCTTCTTTATTACGATCGAGATTATGACGCGACGATTGAGAAGAGATATAAATAACACGCACTGATAAATTCTCTGCGTGTGATGATTATACATTTCTTGTTTTCAGCTCTCGATGATTTGATTGATCGGATGAAGTGTAATTTGACGCTTATGTCGCGCGACGAACGTCGTTTAACGTAAACACCTTTACTCGAATATGTATATATACATTTATGTCTGTATGGTAATTTTGTTGAACTGCAGATCGACACGATAGTTCAGACGTATTCAATAAGTGTTTGCAATAATTCATCAATTAATGTTGAAGTTTGTTCAACGCACAAGCTTATCGTACACGACGCGACAATTTCCATATTTTCCGTCAAGTCACACACACAGGCGGTTTCCCCGACCCTCAGTATTCTAAACATAAATCCGCGGCTAAAAATAACACTTCAAAATGCCTCAAAAAAAAGCAAGACCAAATTCGAACATTCCAAGTAAGCCTAATTTATACGTATCGGAAACACTATACATTTTAAACAACAAGGATAATACAATAATTGTAAACAACTTTGTATTATGTATTCAAGTTGTGCGTTTTATTATTAGTTCGGTTTTTACCAAAGTTGCTTACAATAACGCTTGCCTATTTTAAATCCGTCACGGCCGAGTTACCAGTGTGTTTTTTTTGTTGACGGTTTAATGTACTCTCGTACGTGTATCGCGTACAATTGGACCGTCATATAAAAGTTACTTGCATAAAGAGACATTGAGAGTACGTAGACTGTAGAAGGACGCAAAGGTATAAGTATGATTGTAAACGAATAAGCGAGACTTTATTTCAATAAGATCCGCGAATAAGCTATAGTGATGTGTCTTAACGTATGCACCTTCAGGTCTTTGATCGCCTCGCACCGATTGCATATTCAGCGTCATTAGCAAAACATAAAGCTGCAGAGTTAATGAATTCAAGTATACTTTTGTCGTTACTTGCTTAGCACAAACGGGTAGGTCAAACTTTGCCATTAACTTTTCAATAATCTTCCAAAAAAACACACACACATCGCATCTCTAATTGCCCAGCATAACGAGAAAATAAATGCAGATCGAGACACGATAATAATCAACGAAAGACGAGCGCGCTCGCAACGTCCACAGCGGCGGCGGCGACGCGCGAGAAGCATCGTAACAAGGCCATTTAGCCGACTTGCTACTCCGAGCGCGTAGGATATATCGGCAAAATAGCCCCGCGCGCCCGTCCACGCCCATATAGCCCGGTCAAGGCAGCAGCAGCTCTCTCTCTCCGTCGCACGCGTGTAACAAGCGATCGTCGCATTCGCGCGCGTGTTTATTGCCAACCGATCATCCCTATCACGTCCTCTCCATGGGGATTACCAAATCGCTTGGGGGGGGAAGGGGGGCCTAGTCCACGTCCCCGATAATAATGCAGAGCGCGAACTGCTCTCCTCTCCGCTTAGAAGGGGGATATACCTGCGGGTATAAAAGACCGGGCCAACCGTCCGCCGAGCATCAATCAGCTTACGAAGCTTCTTCAGCGATCTTTTACATCGGCAATCACTCAGCCCCAACCCGATTTATCAACATGAAATTCTTCGCTGTAAGTATTGCAATATAACTAAATTCAAATCATGTCATCTCTTTTCTACTTATAAGTAAATTTAGATCAAAATGTTCTTTTTGTCATATATCAAATGATTATGTGTCGCTAAAACAACAACTCTGTGCACACATATAAATCAAACTCCAACCGATCGCTAATTTACTCCAAAATCTTCCGCAGACTCTCGTGCTCGTAGCCCTGGCCGTCTGCGCGTGCAGCGCCATCGAGGAGTCAAAAGCGAGCACGCTGGAGCCAACGTCGGCAGCATCGGGTAGCGCAGCGGAGGAGGCCCAGGCGCGCGGCAAACGTGGCGTCCTGCTCGGCGCCTACACCGCGCCCGTAGTCGCCTCGCCGGCCTATGCCGCTTACGCTGCACCTGTTGCTTACACCTACGGCGCGGCTGCTGCCTACCCCTACGCTTACCAGCCCTATGCCTCCTACTACGGCTACCCGGCTGTTTACGTTTAAATTTGCGATTTAGCATTGATTGTTTGTTTTATTATTAACTGATACATATACGTCTATTTGTTATATTTGCTCTCTGTGTTGTACATAGATAATGCGCATTTATGTGATTTCTTTTTTTTGTTGAATTTTAACGATATGAAAATATATGCAAGTATTGATTCCATTGGAAAACACTGTATTTTTATTACTCTCTTTTTTCCACATAATTTTAGTCTCCTCATACTGCTTACGGTGTAAGCCGTACACGCGGCTCTACTTTCCATGTCAACAATAATAAACTTAATGAACTGTTACTTATACGAGTTGTGCTATCCCCCGCTTACACCGAGAACCTTCGTCAATCGACACTCGTCTTTTCTCGATCAAGCTTTGTTATTAAAATTTTAAAATGCTGCAGTGAAATTAGGTCTTTTTTTGTACCTTTGCGACTGGGAAAACTATTACGTCCTTTTGTCCGTATATCGAATGGAAAATGACGTCACCTGCGAAGACACCGAAAGAAAAATTTCTCGAATTATCCACATGTGAGTACTTCAAAATTTCAAACAAGCAATTAGCAATCAGGGGATTTTTTACAGGATTCGATTGGTCTTAAAATCATAGGGTTGAGTTTGCTTGTCGAAAATAGTCTTGTGAGTATATACAAAGAAAAAAAATGTTTACACGTTGTTCAATGCGTTGTCTGTGGATCAGATTTGCAGGACGAACTGCTCGATAAAGTGTGGGACTGCTTCTCTCAAATCCAAGAAGACGACCAGCTCGTTCACAGTAAGTACACTCACAACCTTATTCGCGCACATGTAATAAGAAAAAAAAAGAATAACGTTGATTTTTGCGCGCGCAGACAACCTGAGCGAAATCGAAAAAAAGTACCAAGCCCTTTTTCTGAACTGGAAGAAAATGAAGCAGAGCGACGTAGAACGTCAGCACGAGGACATAGTTAGCCAATACGAATTCACAAAGACGATTTCCGACCAAAAGATCGCCTGCGTCAGCGAACTCTTCGACGAGATACAATTGCAAAAGACGAAATTGGATGGAATTATCGAGGAGTACATAGAGTCGCAGGAGAACAAGGATCAACTTAGGCAGCTGATGAAGACGCGCGACAAGAATCTTCAGGATGACTTTAAGAGATTGAATAAAAATTTGAAACGCAAGTACAGAAAACGCTGTGAGTACCTGCATTTTGAGAAGTAACGTTTTTCGTAAATTTTGTTGTATGGATTAGGAAAAATTAAAGCTATAGTATATACGTAGAATTTTTATATTTATATACACACATACATTTCATAATCTTAAAGAGGAAAAAAACGTGCGATTATTGTAAATGTAATGTTCGTGTTCCACGCGAAATAACGGCTGTTCAACCTCTGCAGTTCGTCAATGATAGCTTCGTAGAAGCGTTTGTTTAAATAAATAAACGTCGATGCGTATGCGACAGTTGGACCTTCAATACTTAATAGAAACAATTTTCGCGGTAGTCAGTTTGTGCGTGGGGGGGGGGGGGGGAATTAAAAATGAATAAAATATTGAAGCTTGCAACGTCGCAGCTGCGTTTAATAACGCCTCTACGATGTTAATATTTCAAATAGTCAATGTTGACCGCCACGTGTAACTCATGCGGCCGAGTGATCCTTTCAGCTTGTGATCTAAATATGTTTTTGCAAAGGTATCAAACAAGAGAGGCAACTGAATCCAAGCGCATCGTCGTCGAAGGAAAAGGTCAGCGTGAAAAAAACATCGACTATCAAGGCAGCCAAGGCCGTTGTCGAAGCGAAAAAATCAACGGGGAACCAAACGGTCTCGCTTCCAGCCGATACCGCTTCCGAGTCCAAGGTCTCAATCGAAAACCAAGTCGCTAAGGAAAAAGTCTCAACATCCACTGTCGGATCGAGCGACTCGCAAAATTGCCAAATAGTCTCTGCGAGTTCGTGTGATCTAATTGAAACATCGATCAACGCGACATCGTCAACGAGTGTTGAGACAAACGAGTCTGCCGATCTGGAAGATTCTCCAAAATCGGTAGCTTATATACTGGATGTCATTGGTGCCATTAGTAACCCGAGCGAGTCAGCTGAACCGCAAGCCATTACGAGTACGTCTCTCGTACATCAAGAGCGACCAACTGCCAGTTCTGAGGCCACTTGTCAAATTACCAGTCCAGATGGCTTGCAAAAAGACCAGTCTGACCGACCGCCAAGTGCAGGCCAAGTTGATAGTCGACCTCAAACTGCTGGCACAACCTCTCAAAAAACATCGGAAATAAATAAAAGGTACGTATCGGTGTATCATATCCTTGCTCGTGTGCAAAGTTAGTACCATAAAGTGACTTTTTTATTTGCAGGGAGATCTGCTCAGAGGAGCTAGCGAAAATGAGTCTGGTAACTGCCGAGCAATCACAGCAGTATGATCGAGTTGATCAGGCGACAGAACAGCAGGAATCAAGACAGAGTGACCAACGCGATCACCACATTCAAAGCCAGACGATTATTCAGCCAAATAAACCCGAGTCGAAGCTCGACGTTGAGACTACCATCGGCTGTACCAAGACAAGTTCAACTACTGCTGTTAACATTGTTGCTAGTGCGAACACACTAGCGACGGATCCTTTGAAAAGACGCACGGGAAGTAATAAGCCGATTGGTGCGAGCCAAGCCAAAAAATACTGCATCTGCAAGAAGGAGGCCTACGGTGAAATGGTTGGCTGCGAGAACAGCGAGGTAAGCGATTTTAATGCTGATTGTTTATTTTTATAGATTTAATTTTGTTGTTGTTGTTTTTAGTGCTCAATCGAGTGGTTTCACTATTCCTGCGTTAATTTAGACGCACCACCCGAGACCGAATGGTATTGCACGCTGTGCGACACCGAGGAAAAGCGACAAAACAAGTCGTCAAATCGTCAAATTTGAAATCGTCAAATAATCTGCTTTGATTGAAATATTGTGCCACTTGCATCGCGTCGATGTTAATTTTAAATTTAATGCTTCCGTTTTTTTTAGATTTTAATCGAATCGAGGCTCATATATTGTACAACACGGCGATCATTTTATATTTTTTTAATCTGAATCGAGCTTGAGTAATTTTAGAACAATCTATCTTATTATCTTTTTGTAAAAAAAAATAAATAAATAAATAATGTTTTAAATTTTAGTTTTAATTTAAACGCATCGTAATCCCTTTTCTCAAACATTCGCATCGTTTATACCTGTTACCGTCGTGACGCATACGAACCTAATGTACCCAGTAATTGATTTGTTACCTGCGAAACGCTTAATTTACTGCTCAGGCTTTCATTTTCGTACGAGAAAAGTTCATTATTTCACGATTAAACATACAGCATGACAAAAAGTAACGAGACTTTAAATAATAAGCGTACCTTCGGCCCTACTTTAAGCGGCGTTTGAGCATCGAAAGCTTCAGTACGTTTTGAGCGATTTTCCGGTCAATACACAGTTGGCACGTAGCTGAGCATACAGCAAAGATTGTTTGATTCAACGGTAAAGACGAATCGGTAAAAAATGGCAGAGCAGCTGGAAGATTTTATGGAGCGTAAGTTAAATTTTCATTTATGAAACAAAATTTATTGACTGATTGACATAACAATCTCTAAATATTATTTTTTTTGATTCAGTTATCGAAGGCCTGCCACAGAGAATGAGGGAAGGATTGACGCAAGTGAGAGAAGCCGACTTGACCATACAAAGTAAGTGTTCTTCTCTTTCCGAGCTTCGCGAAATTCGTTTTCTCGATTTTTCACGGTATTAAACCACGTTCGTTTTCCCAGACAATCTCGACGACGTGGATAAAAAAGTGGAGAAGCTCTTCGCTACGGGGCACAAGATGAAGCCAACCGAGAGGGACGCTCAGCACAACACGATAATGCAACAGTACGCAACAACGTTCAAGTTTCAGGATGAAAAAAGCGCGTGCGTCGAGGAGTTGAGCGACCTGGTGAAGTCCTACTTGAAGATACTGAACGACGAGATCAACGCGTTTGAAACGGCCGAGTGTAACAAGGAGTTCGTCAAGAACTTCCAGAAGAAAACTCTCGAGCAGGATCAGACGCTCGTTAGCAACGCAGCCGATCGTAGACCGAGGAAATATCGAAGTAAGTACAATACGTTGGGAACTTGAGCTGCGAAAATCACCCACCAAGTGGCCAACGTACGGGTTATTTTGTTCCGCATTTCCACTAAATCGTTGATGAAAAGGCTAAGATGAGACTAGGATGTTCTTGCTCTGTCGAAGGCTCGAGCTAGAATGCTCTTACACGTTACAGGAGCAACAATCCTCGGGATTAACGATAACTTCGCCTCACAGTCCGCGTCTTTTTCCAGCAAAAAGGGAGAAGCGTCGGAATTCGAGCGCCTCGACAAAGTCAACGGAGGAGCAGCCGAGCGCAGTGGATAGAGTCCCGCCTCCAGTCGTCCCGGCATCATCATCATCGTCATCAAGCGCCGGTAGCTCCGCGCAAACGAGCCTCGCGTCGACTCCATCGAGCGGCCCGGCGAGCTCGATCGGCTACAGCCTGAGCCACATCGGTGCCGGCAGCACGGCCATAGCTGCTGCGGCCTCCCAGGCGATCGCCGCCACCCAGCACATGCAGCAGGGCAGACGCACGGCCAGCCTCAAGGCGAGCTACCAGGCCATCAATACCAGCCCCGGCGGCGGGGTGCGCGCGGCCGAGTTCAGTAAAGAGATCGCCGGCGCCGCCCAGACCGCCATCGCCTCCATTCAGGAGTCCTCCAAGAGAAACAAGAAGTACGTGTATCACTGGATCTGCTCTGTGTATTCTATGTGTGTATCGGTTTGGACTAACGAGAGACTTGTTTCAGGAGGGTCGCCTCGCCGAAGGTCACGGCTGCCCAGCAGCAGCAGGGCAAGCAGGTTCAACAGGTGGCTCAGCAGTCGAGCCAGCCGCACTTTCTGCGCAACCAGCAAGCCGTCCAGTCGGCCAAACCCGCGGTCAGCGCGGCTGGTTACGTTGTCAACAAGGCTAATCCAGTCGCTGCTGCTGTTGATCAGTTGGCCGCAGGGGTTACGGGAATAGAATGGCTGGTCGATCCGAACGAGCCGAGGTATTGCATATGCAATCAAGTATCATACGGCGACATGGTGGCGTGTGACAACAGAGACGTAAGTGTTTTGCTTTCTCAAAGAGAAAGCTTTGTAACGGTGAAAATTTTCGATTCCGTAATTTTGCGTTTTCTCGACGTTTTGAAGGTTTTTAAGTACGAA